>JADLZL010007511.1:0-50436 GCA_015844335.1 Chrysopogon serrulatus | reverse complement strand
TTTTCTGAATCAAAAATACAAATACGACTGCTGGTACGGTGTTCCTGTGATGATAATATACTCCTGTATCATATACATACATAGCTGGTACTGTAATTAGGTGTGTGTAAGAAGGACGATCAATTATTATATATGAGCAACTGTTGTTCGATGCATCATGTTGGCCATCAGATGTCCAAAATCTACTTAAAATTATCTGTATGCCAGCAGCCCTAAACTATCCCAAAAATCCCACTATTCATTTTAGCAAAACAAAACTAATTAACTCAAAGTAAAATGAACTCTAATTTTGTATGGACTGGGCTAATAATAATATAAAGGAAAAAGTTTACTTTCCCTCCCGTAATTTTTCCCTAAAAAACCACTTTTCCTCTCCTCATTTTTAAAATCGGACAAATAACCCTTAGCCCTCAACTTTTCAAACTATGCACTTTATTCATCTAAATTTTTGAATTTTTGCTACAAAGAATTTTTGTTTTTTTTTTTTATTTATTTTTGACTATACATTTTTAAAAAATCATCTCAAAACTATCTTTAAAATTCAAAATCTAGTTTTCACTCCAACATGTAAAAATTCATCTCTGAATATATAATATAATATGTTTTAATACAAAGTTTTTGCTAGTTTATTTATTTATTTATTTTGGCTTAATATTTAAAAAAGCATAGTAAATCATTGAAAAATCATAAAATAGAAAATCCCGGCCCTTGGACCTCTCAGCCGCAGTAGGTCTACAAAAGTGAATATATAATATGATATGCTTTGGTTCATCAAAATAATTATAGAAGCTGCATTATGGATTATTTTAATTAAATACTTGGTATGGATCAAAAGTTCACAAAAGATTTTGTACTAAAGTATATTATATTATATATATTTGTTTGTATGGATACTCATGTGAGTCTAAAAAATTAGATTTTTATTTTATGATTTTTCTGTATTTGCTATGATTTTTCAAAGATTCACTAAAATAAATAAAAAAAAGTGACTAGCAAAAATTTTGTAGGGTTGATATTATATATTCACTATGTATATCTATTCATGTAGAGTCTAACAAAATTAGAATTTCATTTTATGATTTTTTTGTTTATTATGATTTTCAAAAATTCATCATCAAATAAATAAAAAGTCTACTTAAAATTATCTGTATGCCAGCCGCACTAAACTATCACAAAATCAAACTATTCATTTTAGCAAAACAAAACTAATTAACTCAAAGTAAAATGAACTCTAATTTTGTATGGACTGGGCTAATAATATAAAAGATAACCAAGATAGACAGGCCCAAATGTGGCCCGCCGTTGTGAATCGTATTAGGCTGGGATCCAAAATAGGCCGGCCCAAAAACTGCTTTTCCGCCGCCGGTTTCAACTGCGGCCGCCGCCGCCGCCTCCGGCTCGATCCACCGCATCCTCCAGGCCGGCGACGACCCCGACGTCTCACGCATCCGTACGTCGCCCCTCACGCTCTCTTCGCGCTCTTCTCCTCATCCTCACCCCCCTATCCCTGTTCGTAGCTGATTTGACGGCGCTCTGCTTGGGATTAGCGGGCTGCTCATTTCGGACGCCAACCTCCGCGCCACCACTCTCAACGGGTAGTCGGACTCAATACTGCACTCAGTGCATCTAATTGGGTGTTTCCCTACCATTCCCGTGTGGGCAGCCATCGCCGGATGCGATATGGCAGCTTCTGCTTACAAAATTGTTCCTGGTTTCTGCATCTCCTCCAGTCGATGCAGTCTAGCAAACATAGCAGCTTTCTTGTCAGGGTGGTTCATTTCTTTCGCCACAACAATAACAAGAAACAAACTAGAGTAATAAGCCCAAGCACAATTCAATCTAGGCTTCTTAAAAAAAAAAGCCTGTTGATCATTTTTCATAAATAAGTAATTAACTAGGCCGCTTGTCATGATTTGTCTTGAGATTTTGCTAATGTTTGTGGTTTGCAATGCTTGGCCTGTTGATCTTGTATTATGTGTTTTTAAATACTAATTATTAAGCAACTGCCTGGGAAGGCATTCCTCTCTCTAGCTTCTAATCCAATTGTTTATGATCAGCTTCAAGATCTGATTTTGTATTGCCTTTGTATTCAGTGTCTAATTCAGTTGGATGATTTTTATAGGACAATAATATTAGGAATTGATGTGAAAATTTTGTACTTATGTTAGCTAAATGCCCATTGCCCAGTCCTTGCTGAGCCTGCTCATTAGGACAGAACCTATTAGTTCTACTCTTTTCATCCAATAATTTATCATCTGTTAGTTCTTCAATGTTTAATTCAGTTGAAGAAGAGGCAAAATCATATTGGCTGCTTTCTGTTTTCTGTGAAGCTATTAATTAATACCCGCTTTCGTACAGACTATCTTTGCTTCTTTCACAATGTGAGTCCCATCCCATCCACTGCTAATAGGAAGGATGTAAGCTAATCGTGCATTTTGAAACAAGGCATTGAGATCTCCCTCGTACATACCGGAAACAAGGCGAATCAGCAGACATGAAAAGCCTTGTGTATACAATTATGAGGGTACATAATATTTTGAACAAGGTCTCAAGGGTTGCTCAGTTTGAGCAACAAACAGCGTATCTACATAATTGATCATGTGGAGAAAGTGCCCTGCACGGCAGTCTGAGTCTGCAAGTACCGTATAGCCTGAGCTTTGTTATGTTGCATTTCTCCTTGTTTGGGCTCAGCAATAGAACCTGAAGAAGGCTATTGCAAGACTGAAGATGCAAAAGTTCACCTGGTGGTCGGTGTTGCGTATAATGGGAATGCCAATATTGTATAGCCTGAGCGATACATATGATGCTAATTAATTTTAGGAATCATAATCTCCTAACTGGATTGGTGTTTCAGGATTTTTTACACTGTAAGACTTACACATATGATGCCAAGATTATGATTCCTAATTAATTTAGGAATCATTTTCCTGCTGTGGTCTCAAAGGTTTTCCAAGGAATATAATCCATCAATCAATCTTGAGCCTTGTCCCACATGCGACATATATGTTCCTTGGTCATTTTCCAAATCTGCTACCATCATTGTTCGTCTAAACACGTCTAGACATAGCAAATCTGCAGCGTACAGTTTAGGCATAGCAGATCAGTGTTCAATTGAGGGTCTAAACAATGAATTAAACAATAGATGGTTTAAGCAGTCCAGGGCTCCTTTGGAATAAGAGAAAAAAAACAGAAATTGGACGATTCAAGTCATATACATACTGTAGAAAATTTCCAATGAGATCCTTTGGAATAAAGGAATATTTTTTTCACAATTCCTATCAGATCCTATACTCCTATAATCCTAAGACCCACTAAAGGGTCTCCTCCAATCAAAAATTAGGATTTCTAGGGTGATGTATGATGATGTCATCAAAGGAATTACCCCCACTTAGTCTTAATTATCTCCCACTAGCTATTTTTTAAAATAGAAAAAAAAAGTCATAGCACCTTCATAATTAAAATCCAATTGCACCATGGTGTTCCTCGAATCCCACATGGATATATTTCGATAAATTCACTAATGCCGAAATAGATAAGTTTGCAGGACGAGACTTCTTTTATGTACTATCATTATCGATTCATAGTCAATGATGTATTGCATTTAGATTGATTCCACTTTTCCACTGTTGTTAAGTAGTCATGTACAATTTTATAAAATTTAGATCTTACAAATACTTATATGATCTTTTGCATAGCAATTAGCTGCATATTGTAATTTATAAGTTGTCCAATAGTTGAGTTGTCTAATATTTTCTTTTCAAATTATACCTAAAGTCAGTTCTAAATATTTTGTGCATCATAATGTAATATGAGAGCTATTACTTAGCAACGAACGCAGGGAATTCCTCTATTCTTATATATGAATTGGGCAATCCCAAAGGAATCTTACAGGAAACTAGGAAACTAGGAAACTAAGAATGAGATCCAACCTCATTGTTTTGTTTCTCATGTTGCTTTCAAAGGATTCTTGCTAGACTATCCTTAGTCTTAAAATTCTATAGGATTTATAGTAGAGTGTTCGGTCATTCCAATTCTACATTTCACAACGCCAGAACGGAACCTCGCAACCATCACCATCGGATTTGGCTCCGGCACTGGGTTGGCTCATTACTCCTGATTCCGGCAATGATAAATGGTGTAAAAAAACATCACTGCTGGAGGATTTAGCTCCGGCAGTGGGCAATTGGCAGTGATAGGGCAGTGGACAATTTAGAACCGGCAGTGATAAATGGTTAAAAAAATAAAAAAATATATTTTTTCAGGATCAAAACTCAAGACCGCGTTCCTTCAAGACCAGCTGAGCTATGTGACACATATACTATATAACTGACGCTATTTTTTTAACCACACAATTTAAATCTTGTATTGTATATGTGTATTCCAAACAATTTCAAATGAATAAGTTAACTATAAAGTTGTAGATCGTCGAGTACACTACAACTTTGATGATGATTTTATCTCCATTCGACATTGTTAATCTCTCAGACCCAAGAACTCATATTGAATATTTAGACTTGTGAACCATCCCAATTTAAAAGTTGTCAATAAAGTTTTATATCTCTTTAAACTCTATAATTTTAATATAAAGTTTCTCTTGATCCAATCTTATAGATTTTTTTTTTTTTACAAAACAACCAATCACTGCCAGTTGAAGTCACGAACCGACAGTGATAGCCCACCCACATCATTAACGATTTTCCTATCACTGTCAGTTGAATCCACGAATTAGCAGTGATACTCTGTTAAACTGTCGGTTCCAAAAGCAACCAACAATGATAGTTCAACATTGATGATCTTTTCTAGCGTAGTGAATTTTTGCATTCCTATGTTTTGAAAAGAGTCAAATGCACCAACGACTTTTAAACATGTAAGGGTATACCACTTAGATCCATAAACTTTGATAATGCATTTTTAGGTCCCTAAATTTGTTAAGTGGTGTGCCATAGGTCCGTGCCACATATGTATGTGTTTCTAGTCCGACGTGGCTTTGATAATGTGGCATGTTTTTTTTTTACGCTCTCTAATTCTTCTCACGCAAACCCTAGACCGACGAATGCAGCACCTCCCCTCCCCTCATTATTGTTGCTCTACGCTGGCTGCCCCGCCTTGCCGGATGCACCGAGGAAGCTCGCTGCGTCTCCTGTGGAGCCATCGGTACCATGAGGTTTAAATAATGTAAAAGTAACAGACACATTCAATTCAGTGCCACAGTGGCAATGTCATCTCAGCTAGAAACGCCTGCATGTGTAGCATGGACATTTTTTTTTTTTGCATCTCCTGTGGAGACCTATGAGGTTTAAATAATGGACTTCAATATATAATGTCATCTCAGCTACAAACGCCTAATAAATGGACTTTTTTTTTATGAGACCTATGTAGCATGGACTTATATATAATGCCTATAAATTTATATTTTTAAAAGTTTATAGATCTAAGTGACATACCTTTATAAGTCGAGGACCTCTAGTATATTTAACTTTTTTGAAAATAAATAATGCATTCCACACGAGATCTGCATGGTGATAAAAATAAATACGGTATAGACATCACGGTGATAGTGATCTAAGCACACTTGGGCACACGCTAATGTCCGTGTAGGTGATGGCAACTGGAGAGAGCGGGTAGGCGCAGGATGTTGAAACAATGGTTATTCAATATAAGATTGTTGAATAACGTTTAGTGACTTGATTTGAATGTATAATAGAAGATTAAATATAGTTTGTAACCATAGAAAATATATAGTTATTTTAAAATATTTGTTTGCACATTTGCTTCCACGCATTCCACGATACAAAATCGTCTAAACCAGTTGTATGCATGTAACCACTAAACGCCAGTTATTGAGCCAAATCGACCGTACATATATAGTGTTTTTAGTGTCCGAAAAAAACAATGTAACGTCTCCCAGTTCAATTCCTTTGGTGCTTGAGGAGTGTACACCACGCAATAATATTACAGGCATGCATGCCATCGTCTTCAGGGGTCCACACTCAACGAAGCTAGCTAGCAGCTAGTGAACTAGTAAACCAACTCAATAGTTAGCTAGCTGGGGACATGCATGAACTGCATGATGACATATCATGCATGCCTGTCCTTGCAAAAGTCCGGCCGGCCGGAGTAGGGAGGTCTCTACTCTACCTTACCTTGTGCAGTTGCCATCCATCTCCATCCTGCTTGCATGCACCTGTAAACCGAATATATAGACAGCTAGGGCAAGCAAGCTAAGCCAAGACAGAGGGAAGAGATCATGATCATGCAAGAATAATTATTGAATTATTTAACACTTCTTGGTTCTTGCATTGTCCGGCATAGACATTTGTCACACAGCACGACTGCAAGTGCATGCTTTATTTGTCGTCCTGATTCAGTCTCAGTCCCAGCATGCACGCCGGCAGGCAAGCTCTTGCTGTTCCATCAGCATCATCTATCATCACCACACGCACATCTCAATGCAACAAATTCCAACAAATGTGGGTATAGTGGTTAACTGAAACACTGTCCATACAATGCAAGATTAGGAATATGCGTGTTTAACTGAATCAGTTTGTAAGACAAGTAGAGGCTGGAACTTAGTTCCGTTGTTAAAAAAAACAGCCGCTTAAACGTATACCACAAGCTTTATATATGCAGTAAATAAAAAGCGACATGTTTGTGATGGTTTTTTTTCAGATTCAGTAAAAAGGGACATGTTTGTGATTTTTTTTTTTTTGGGTCAGATTCAGGACTGGTGGTTAGTGGTTACTCTTACTCCTACGTTACTTTGTCGCTGTAATTTCTGCACATTAGTATCGCAATTGGTGATATGGTTCTGCATGCGACCAAACAATGCATGCGACCAAACAATGCATGCAAGCAACACTTGCCCATGAATCATGACGATTCATGAATCATTTGACGTTTCATTTGTCCCAATATATGTACACATATGTTTTGTCGTTTCATTTAGTCCGTTTAGTAAAAATGCATACATACATACACAAACACCTCTTGGAGAGTAAACATGGAATGTAATTGGTATAAATTTACTGGCTAAGCTAGCAGCTATAATATAGCTGTGCTTGCTTACTTATTTTCAACCACGTAAGTGAAGGACGGTCAAATTAAAACACCTTTTTGAATTTTGACCAGGGTGATGAGAGGGTGTCTTACACTCTTACGCACGTTGATCACCATCACCACTGATTCATGGATCCATACCTGGGCCCTGGCTATTTGTACCTAATCCATTTTATTTATTTACCGTGCCGAGCTAAAACACCGTTTTTCTTTAAACAATTTCATTTTCTATCGACTATAATAAAAAAAAAAGGTTACCTTACTACGCGGATTATATCATGGCCGATGTGATTATTTTGCAACGGTAGCAAGCTGTAAGGAAGCTACGTGGGACTGCATGCTCTTTGTCTAGCTAGCTAGTAGCTAGCAGCTAGCTTGTACTCCAAATGAGAGGGGGTGTCTAAGTATTTTTCACTCCAATGTATAGGACATTAATGTGGATGAAAATGATGACAGGGATAAATAATCATTTCCTACAATTAATTTTGACCTATGCAAAAAAATATAAAAAGATATCCAAATAATAATATCAAAACTAGAAAAAAAAGAACTAGCTAGATAGTACTACCTCCGATCCGTACCAAAAACAATGCAATTTTATCTGCATCCTCGATTAAAGTACCCAAAACTTGAACAATATGTAAACAAAAATATCAATATTTATAATGCCAAACTTGATTAATAATGCTACCTATTTAGTATGACAAAATTACTAATTTTTTAATATAAACTTGGTGTATTTTATTATAGTAATGTTCTAGTAATTGTATCCTTTTATTATGAGACGAAAAGGAGTGTATGATTAAAGTTAATGGATGTATTCCATTCATATATAATGCGTACATCCTGTGTACGATTTATTAGAGAGAGAGAGAGAGAGAGAGAGAGAGAGAGAACTATTATTCTTCAGCTGACCATAAAATAACTTATTCGGTGGCTACTTTGAGTAACGATAATTGCTATGGTAATTTATAAGATTACAACAACTCCTTACTCAGTGATTTACTATAATGTTAATATCCTCATGAGTTATATATATCAATAATATAGAAATTGAGTTGTTGTTATGATGAGTTGACATGGTTTATTATTAAAACCATGGACGACTTAATACACCAAATCCAGAATTATTGCATGCTAGCTCTTTATTTTGATGGATATAGCGCAACCCAAGCCAATCCCTAACCCCTTATTTTTACAGTTTTTAAGTTGTTAATAATAGGCCCCACAGAGGACAGCTAGCTAGCTTTTCTGGGCTTTTGGAAATAAAGGTGTTATAATAATTGTGAGATGTGTTAGTATGCGGTATATATCACCTTTTGTTTGTTGGACAACAAGAATATAAAAACTGGCTAGCATTATTCTTTCAATAGTAGTCATCACATTTGATTTGCTACAGAAGGTCCCTTTTTTTCTTGGCACAAGATAAGCAGCAGGTTTCTAACAGTTTGTGATGTTTTTATTGTCAGATTCGGGACTGGTTATAATGCTTACTCCTACGTTACCTTTTTTTTTTTTTTTGCGAGTACTTCGTGGCTGTAATTTTTGCACATTATTATCGCATTAGTGATATGATTCTGCGAGCAAGCAATGCAAGCAACAATTGCCGATAAGATAAGCAAAATTCATGAATCATGACGACAGTAATATATGTAGACATATGTTTTGTCGTTTCATTTGTCCAGTCCTTTTGGTAAATTAAAATCTGTTAACTTACAAATACCTCGTGGAGAGCAAACCTACATAAATGCAAAGAAATGTAATTGGTATAAATTTAGTGGCTAGTAGCTAGCTACTACTTATTATATTTAACCACTTGAATTGACGGTCAAATTAAAACAGCTTTTTGAATTTTGATCAGGGTGGTGAGAGGGGGTGTCTTACGCACGTTGATCCCATCACCATCCCTGGGCCCTGGCTATTTACCTAATCCATTTTATTTACCGTGACAAGCTAAAACACCTTTCGTTTAAATAATTATTTCATTCGCTAGCGACTATAATAAAAAATTACGTATTACGGGGGATTATATATATATGACCGCTGTGATTATTTTGCAATAATGGAGCGAGCAAGTGGTAATAAGGAAGCTACGTACGTGTGCATGCATCCTTTTCTCTATCTAGTACTAGCTAGCTAGTACTTCGTTCTGTTCTTATTTTAATAAATAAATGAAATGTCATCAGCATTTTATCATAAATATATTATTCCCTCCATATTTTTAGATATAGTTTTTTAACAAATTTATTTGGTCTCTATAAATAACTTTAACTTAATTTTTTATAAAAATTAATCACAAAGTGATATATTTATATTTTTATGAAAGTATTTTTTTGGACAAATCTATTCATATAGTTTTCACATTTCTAAACTCAACAACTTAAAAGTTATTCATAATTTATGTTCCCAATATTTGACCAAAAAATTGTCCAAAATGACATCTAATTCATTTTCACTCCAATATATATGATGATAAAAATGTGGATAAAAATGATGATGGCATGAATAAATATAATAATCACTCCCAACAGTTAATTTAACCTATGCAAACAATATAAAAGGGATACTCAAATAATAATACCAAAACTCATTGAATAGAATTGAGCTAGCTACAGTGTATGTTTAAAGTTAATGAACGTATTCCATTCATATGCAATGCATACACCCTGTGTACCCTCTTTCATATATACAGGAGAACCTTATATATCAATAATAATAGGAGTTGAATTGTTGTTATGGTAAGTTGACAAGGATCATTATTAAACCATGGACGACTCAATTCACCAAATCCAGGATTATTGCATGCTCCCTCTTTATTTTGATGGATATATAGCGCAACCTGAACCAATCCTCTAACCCCTTATTTTACAGTTTTTAAGTTGTTAATAATATATAGACCTCTCAGAACCAGCAGCGCTAGCTTCGCGGGCTTATGGAAAGATGCATGGTATAATTAATAATTGTGAGATGTGTTAGCGTGCAGTATATATCACCTTTTGTTGGATAGAACAAGAAAAATAAATAAAGTGATATATTTATACTTTTATTATTTTTTCAACAAATCTATTCATATATTTTTCACATTTTCAAACTCAACAACTTAAAAGTTATTTATGATTTATATTCAGTGTCATACATTTTGTTGGATAGAACAAGAATAAAAGCTACCATTATTTTTCAACAGTAATGTGACAGTGTCATCACATTTGATTTGCTACAGCTGGTTCCTTTTTTCTTGGCTGACGATGCAATAAGCAGCAGGTTACTGAGAGCGAGGCCGATCGAGGGGGCTTTAGGTTGGAACACAGCAATATTCTTGCGAAAGGTAGGTATGTGGTTGTTCCTTTCTAGGTCCATGGTTTACCTACTAATATCTTGCCATGCCTTGTGGGGCAAGGCTTTTTCATTCTCAGCTCCATCGCTTCCTGATCTGACACGACCCCTGCATCCTGCATGTTAGCCTCTTGAACACTCATATCGTGCACATTACTACACTTATTAATTTTATTTGTAACAAATAAATAAATAAATAAGATTCATATATATGAAAGTCAGACCTTGTGATCCATATTGCAGTAGTAATTAAATAGTGTGTGTTCTTATTGTGTCGATGATGCATGGTGGTGAATTCAGTTTTTCCAGGTAATTGGTGAAGATTTGTCTTATTGTTGAGGTGTAAGTTTCCTGAAAAAGACCATTTGTTGACTTTATCTATTATATATCTTTTTGCTACATATTTGCATATGTATGGTGTGTACAGATTTCGTTCTGTGGAGCGGTTGCAGAGTGAATTAACGAACGCTAGATAACTTCAACGCGGTATATATATGATTTTTTGGTCAAACAATTAGTTTGTGACTTGCTGGTTAACAATATTATGTACTACTATTTGATATGATTATGGACAGGTACTTTGGTGTACTGCCTTGTTAGGTTCTGATGAAACAAACAAAACCAACTTAGCCACGTTTCCTTATTCATCGGAGAACGAACATGGTCAAGCAAATGTAGTGGTTTTAGGCTGTACGTAGAAAGGGGAGAAAAAAACCCTGGTGCTGTAATAAATTCAACCTGCATTGCCAGTCAATACACAATCTATCCAAGTCTACAGTCAGAGTAATTAAGTAGATGGAGCCAAAGGAAAGTTTGCTGCTTATGCTAAATAAACCAGCATGTCTGTATGTAATTTTCTCTGAGCAGAGAATCTGCAGTGATGACAGATGCAATCCATGACATTTTGAAACCTTTTGACATTTTAAGGGCCACATGCAGAGAGCAGCTAGCTAGTTTCTCATTTTGAAGGACGGACGGATGGATTGATTTGACAATTGGTTGGTCAAGATGAAATCTTGTATGGTTGGTTATCCTATGTCACACAGGCGCACTGTTTCGTCGACGGAGGAGTAGGAACCAATCCGATCAGATTCTCTTTTTCTCGTCTCATTTTAGAAAGCTGCATAATTTCACTCAGGAATTCAATTTGCATTCTACGTAGAAGCAGTCTCAGTTTGACACATTGTAGTCAAGCTGACCATGCAACACCGCAGCCATCATATATGAGACAGTTCCCTTGCTCTAGTACATAATTCTTTTTTCGCCGGGTAGGTAAATCTGTTGATGTCACCATGTACATATACTTGTGGACAGGATTGCATAGGTGGCACATGCATGTATGCTAGCCAGAATTATATATATTCCTGAGATCCTGCAGGTTTCATGCATCTTTTCATCAGGTGAATTTGGAAACTTCGTTATTCTAACGTAGTAACTTTGCTGCTTCCTCGCCATGTACACTTTATAAATTTATCTGAATTTCAGGAGAAAGTAACCCCCCCTGAAGAGAGACAGATATAGTAACAAACATGTGTTAAAAGCTACACACCTTTATTATTAGATTGATACACAAGGGCATCAACTGGTGTAGTCTGGTATCTCCAACTGCACCACTAATGTTGGTCTTTGCTTGCATTGTCAGAGATAGATTGCTCCATCTGGGTGCTGTGATGTTGGACTGAATTCATGTCTGAAATAACAAGAGCCTTCTGTAATCTGCATGCAGTATCTCTCTCTTGTCTTCTCTTTTACCTACTACGACCCTCTATATATGGTCAGAGAAATAGTAGTTATATATTCTCCTATCCTAGCTAATACAAGTAACCTAGAGCTAAGGATAGTCCAAACTGCAAAGATATATAGATGCATGTTGAATCTTTTCCATAGTCTTAAAAGTAGCTTAGCTAGGACTAGACGGCTAGTAGCAGTGCAGTTGGTATGTACTCAGATCAGACAGACAGTCCTACAAGTAAGCCAAGTCTACAAAACATGTATCTGAAATACAAATTGTAAGCCAAGTCTACAAAAAATAAATTTATTAAAAAACATTCAAAGATCTTTCCAATAATACTAATTATGATATTTGAAATACTTATATTTATAAAAATTACTGATAGAACCATGCAACAAGTCACTCTAGACCGACTTGCCAAAATAGCCAAACATCAGACGGAACCTGAGCTATGGCCGTTCAACAATTAAACATACGTGGTCTGTTTGTCCCTGACATATGTCAAAGCATGACATGATTATTAGACAGCGAGAGGAGAAAAATTATTTTTCTTGACACATCATCACATATGCATACTAAGTAAATTTTCACATGCAATTGGAAATAAGCTAAGCTCATTTCAGTAGAAATATCTAGAGAACAGTATTACATTTACATGCAGTTTTTGGGTGTATATGGCGACGACTCAACTTTCTTAACAAAATTTATTAGCATGATGAAGATATATATTTACCAAAAACAAACTTTTTTCCTTAAGGCATTATTAGTTAATTACTTGTTAAGTTTCTCTGAAGAAAAAGCTCATCGACGACCGAACTTTACTGAAGGGCCGGCCGGTAGGTTTAGCTGTGTGATCATTACTTTGTCAATGGCAAAGCAGCAGCAGCAAGCTTTTGGTGTCAAAACGGATGGCATAAGCATGCACAGGATTGGGGGGGCTGCTAAAAGGGGATTCCATTCCATGGAAGCTTTATTTTGAGAAGAGTAGTGAAGAGTCGCATCATCGCAAATGCAAGTGCAGAGAGCAGGATGACAGTCAATGGCTTGTGGTGTGGGGAAATGAGGCCTACCTACTGCTAACTAATTCTATGACTTCTCTCCCAGCTGGGGGCACAGAAAATAACATGTCATCGTCAAAGTTTTTTTTCCCCTCCTCTTCTTCTTTTCTTTCTTTCTTTTGTACTGGATGATAGATGCAGCTATCGCTATACAGTTAGCTGCTGCCGTTTTAACTAAAAGTACACTCATAGCTAGCTGATGATGATATTCCCACTTCGAGTTTTCTCATTCCATAGGAATCTGGACAAGAAGAATCCATGCACAAGCAAACAAAACATCCCAGGCATATCGGAGACATGCATGTGCATGGGTCTCCTTTTCATTTTTTTTGGCTTGCTTTCCTTATACTTTCCTCAAAGCATGCATGCATACACCTTTAAATTCGAACAGACTAAATATGAGACTACAGACATAAGTTATTCATCTCCAAAGTCTAAATTCATGAATTTAGATACTAATTAACATGCATGGAAGATGGAATGACTAGCATTAGCTAACCTAATTACATTTGAGCTTGGTCAAAAGATGACTACTGGCATACTATGCATGTACTATTAACCTAGCTATCTTGGTAGTTTAAGCATGCCGGTCAGTAAAAAATCATGCATGCAGTACTATGCAACAGCAGCGTAGGCCATTTGGAGTTCTAGAAGACTATTAGGGCTTTGGGGGTAGTAGTAGCAGCTAGCTAGTGTAGTAACTTTCTCATCACATAACATAGTTTCTCCACTGTCACAAGCTACGCAGATCGAACGCAGGCGTCCTTCTCTAACCCCAACTCCCGTTTACCCCAACTAACCATTTTTTTAATAAATAATAAATATTATCTTATACCGTTTACATGTTATCTTATTTGGAGATATAAATATTATAATGTATTTTCCCTGGCTAATGATGTGTCTGCTAGTCAATTCTACTCGAACAAGTAACCTCGTTTTGAAAAGACTCGAGGATCAGGGCATATATGCATGCATGGCATGCAAAGCTAGGAGGGCTATCTGAAGGCCAGCAGGACACGCATGCTGACGTGTACTTGTACTGCTTGTCTCTCTATTGACTTCGATACTGGGTCGCCGGGTCGGAGTACTCAACATATATAAATGTTTCTAAAAAAAAACACACAATATGCGTGCCCAAAAATATAAATCATCATATAGTCCCTTCATTTATTTTAAAAACAACATATCGTATTAGTTTTGTCCTGAATTAAACATTTGTATCTTTGACTACTATTTTTTTTTTTCAAAAAATGTATAGGTTAAAAACATAATATTTATGCTTTTAGCAAATTTACTACATGTTGTGAAAGTACATAAATTTCTTGAAATTTCTGGTCAAACTAAGATAGAAATATTTGACTTGGGACAAAACTAATATGACATATAATTTAATATGGAGAGAATTAATTGATTATGACTATGAAAAACTTCAAGATGTTTTATCTTGTTGTTAATAACTCACTGAATAAGCACTTGTTTTCCTAGTAGTCATCAAAAAAAAATAAACTACTTTTTATTGAATAATCAATGAAATAAAACTTGTTGACTTGTTTCTTGTCTATTCCATCTATCCCATCCCACAAACAATTCATTTCCCAAGAGAATTCAAACTTTTTGATTAAATATATAATATTTATGGTGCATAATTGATATCATTAGTTGCATTCACTGATATTAGTAATATTTATATCTAGGCTAGAATTCTAAATATAAGAATTTTATTTGAAGATATAAATATTACTAATATTTAATATTTTTTATAAATCTAGTTGAACTTAAAAAATGTTTGACCACCACGAACTCCATAGCATCATTCTTTTTGAACAGAGGCAGTACTACATATACATCATCCTTATATTCAACAATTAAGATGCCGAAAAAATGGTATAGTTAGCATTAAGTTAGACTATCGATTTCACGGTAGCCTTTAATTTGTTACGGATATACAGCATATATATACAGGCTGATTGAAATGGTCCATCTCCAGTATAATGGACCAAAAGGGTCAATTTGGAAAGGACACCTACAGTAGTAACATTATAGACAGCCAATTAATTAGCACCTAGTTTTTGTCAAACATTGTCACGACCTCAACTTATTAGATTCATTTCGCAAGTAACATTAGTAGCAAATGGCGTGTCAACAAGCTAAGTACACATATACACTAATGAAATAATCACACTTGGGTGTGTAGAAAAGGAAACCTGGTTTAGTTTATGTATATATGTCACAAGCTAATCATTACAAGTATGTGTGTGTGTGTGCCCTTCTTGCAAAGGCAAAACAAAAACAAAAAACTAAAAAACAAATTGAAATCGTGTTTAGGTGAGCATATGTATGTATATGTATTTTTGTCGTTGGTTCTTTGTACATAGCTAAAATAAAGTGGGCCAGACCACCTTTTATCCTATCAACAGACAAACTTCACATCTTCAAAGAAGTGTGCAAACAACCAATCCAATGCAAAGAAACGGTTTCTCCATCGTATATCCATCCATCTTTTCAACTTTTCATCAGTTCTTCATCTGACTCCTATATATATGAAAGATATGTGTCATTAATTTCTTCTCACAGCTGATCATTGGGGTTGTTCAACCATGACATTTGCCTGCGCATGCACCAAAAGACAAAGAGAAAGAAAATACATGGTGAGATCAGAGGCAACTACAAGCAAATAAAACAGTATATACTATATACATGCTAATTGCTAGATATTTAGTAAGCTAATAATTTTTTTTGGAATCTATTCCTAGCGCTAACCTAGATATATATATATATATATATATATATATATATATATTTATGCATACATACATACATAAATACTTGGTTTTTAATTTTAACACTAACTAGAAAATATATATAAGTAAATAAAAATAATAAAGTTGTTGCATGGCATAGTAGTATGCAAGCTGCTATAGTGGAGTGCTAGCTACTATGGGTAGTATATACTCACTCTAGCAATTCTCTCCAACTGTCGCTGCTGGGGTCAAAATCCAGGGAGAGGCTGTCGAGGCCGTCGAACGGGCTCGACGCCGGTGTCTCCTCGCACGGGGATGGGGTCGACGACGTGCCACCGCCGTTGCTGGCATTACACCCCACGGCCGCCGGTGCCAAAGGTGGCGGCATCGTCGTGGCGGCTGTCACGTTGCTCCCGGTGGTGGCCACGCTGTGGCCGAGCTCCGTGGAGCTAAGCCCGTCCCCGGCGAGAGCGTTCGTCGTCGTCCCGGCACCGCCGCCGAAGCCGTTGAGCAGCCCGGAGAGGGAGTAGGCGGAGGACATGGACGACGACATGCCCTGCGTCACCGCCGGCACGACGCTGGTCAACGCCGGCAGGCTGAGCATGCCGTCGTACTGCTGGACGGCCCTGCTGGCGCCCTGCTGGTCGACGCCGGCGAGCAGCTGGTGGTGGCCGCCGCTGGCGGCACCTCCATTGGCGGCGGCAAGGAGGGTCATGAGGTCGACGGTGGGCGCGGCGGGGGCGGTGAGGACGCGGACGAGGCCCTCGAGGAGCTGGTACTTGGCGGCGTCGGCCTGGAGCCTGAGCGCGTTGATGTCCCAGCTAGCTTGCGTGGCGGCGAGCGGGCCACCAGCAGCTGCATGAGCACCACCGTGACCGTGAACACCACCACCGGCGGCGGCGGCGAGGTTAGCGGCGGCGAGGAGGTTGGTGAATCCGCCGGCGGCGAGGAGGTTGAGGTCGGTGCGGCGCTGGTGCGTGACGGGGTCGATCCCCATGCCGAGCAGCTTCTTGCGGAGGTGCGTGTTCCAGTAGTTCTTGATCTCGTTGTCGGTCCGGCCAGGGAGCTTGGTGGCGATGGAGGACCACTTGTTGCCGAGGATGGAGTGGAGGTGGATGATGAGCTTCTCCTCGTCGTCGGTGAACCGCCCCCGCTTGATGTCCGGGCGGAGGTAGTTGGTCCAGCGGAGGCGGCAGCTCTTGCCGCAGCGGTTGAGGCCGGCGAGCTTGGGCAGGCGGCGCCAGCTGCCGTGCCCGTGCTCGTTGATGTAGTCGACGAGCAATTTGTCCTCCTCGGGCGTCCATGGGCCCTTCTTCACCCCCGCGTCCTGGTCGCAGCACGGTGACCTCCCCATTGTTGTGTTGTATTGCTTGCTTGGCTTGCTTTTGCTTGGACTTGGAGAGAGGATGACGATAAGGAAGAAGAAGCTGAGAGAGAGAGTAGAGAGAGAGGAATGAAACGAGAAGTTGTGGGGGTTCGTTGGGGTGGATGGCATGGGGGTTTTATAGAGGTTTATTAGCCAGATAAGCAGCTAGGGTACGGACAGAGGTGGCGTGCATGGCGGCAAAAGCATAGTAGTAAGGAGGAGTAGTAGTGCCTGCATACACACACACATACACATACAGGTACAAGCATGCATGGCTGCTGGAGCAAGGAAGCTACTGCGTCTGCGTGCATAGGTGGATGTGGTGTGCCGGCCGGCCAAAAGCAAGTCTTTGCTTGTTGTGTGTGCAGGAGACGCCGCAGCTTCCTCTCAATGACTCTCTTTTTCTCTCTAGCTCTCTGACTCTCTCTCTCTCTCTCTCTCTCTCTCTCTCTCTCTAAAGTCTGTCTCTTTTTCTATGTGCTGACCTCAGAGAGATTAGGAGCTTGCTGCATTAGTCTAAGACATCGTCGTTAATTGGCCAATCAATCAGATGCATGCAGACTAGCTCATCAGGCTTTGTTTTTGCTTAAACACATGCACATGTACTATTTACTGCTGCTAGTTAGTATTTGTTCATCATCATCAGTTAGATATGCTACTGTGTTTTCTTGTGTTTGTTATGTTCCGTACGCACTCCCACTTTGTTAGTTTAATAGTATATATCGTTATTTCCTGGCACCACAACCAGAGCACACATGAAACAGGTGGCCTAGCGTCGTGTCATATTCATATTCATATAAATTCGCTTAAATTTAACAATAGACTATATATATACGTACGCATGAAACAGGTAGCCTACATGCCTAGCTAATATATATTTGTATATTCATACAAATTCTCCCGAAATTTAATCAAATAGACCAGAAGCTTCCTTATTAGCTTCCCATGCACACAAATACTAGTTAGTACGACGTAGTATTTTGTCATGATGATGATGATGCCATCTCTCTACATACGTACATAATATATACATGTATATATACACATGCACAGCAGCTAGTGATAGGCTAGTAGCGATGTGCACGCGTACGAGGGCTACGTACGTTGTATACGTATCTGTGATGCGCATGCATGCATGTGGACCACGTACCAGAGAGTGGCAACCGTATATGTACTGCATATGCATACCGTACGAGTATTTGTATACTACGTACTATTACTGTACAGACATATACATCGTTAGACTATTTTGTTTTATATTTCTTGTGCTACGTACGTACGTAGCCGTATATATATACATGATATATATATTCCTATAGTACTATTGCTAATCATTTCAGAGAGCAAAACATAGTCTCTATGAGGGCGACATGTTACTAGCTAGCTTCAACAAGGAAGGAAGCAAAACATTTCCATCGTGTATACACAGACATATGCAAAAATAAGCATACATACGCACAATACTTTGCCTACGTAGGTGGTCGTACTGGTGGTCGTATGTATTGTTATGAAATACCGTACGTTTTTGTATATAAAAACATACATTAACATGGAATACTGTTTTGTTTTATATTTCCTACAACCTTAAAAAACATTATATATCTTAATTACCTTTTTCAGGGTTAAACTGGTCCCAAACTTATGACCAATCATATATAGCTAGCAACAAGAAATTACTAATGTTTATAATATCAAATAAGTGTGATTATTTTATTTTCATAGTTTAAAAACATGATATACAATGTTTATAATATCGAATAGGTGTGATTAATATTGTTTCATAGTCTAAATCTATGATATATAAATATTATTAGTCTGTTGTTACCTACTACTAATAACTACTACTAATAATAATAATAATAATAATAATAATAATAATAATAATAATAATAATAATAAAATAATAATAATGAAGGATGGAAGAGGGCCGGAGAGGTTGGCACGTGTGCAGGGGGCAGAGGAGAATTAGGTTTCATGCGACGTGACCGGACACGTGCTGCCCGTCGTCCGCTGCTGCCCCAGCAAGACAAAGGCAAAGGAGCAAAGAGCACGGAACAAGGAACTACCTGTTCCCAGCTCCCACCTCTTAATTATTAGCTTGTGTGTTAGAGTATGATATTAGTAGTATGTTATGTTATGTTAGTTGTGTGTGTGACACGCACGCAAACGCAAACGCAATTTAGGTTGGTCATCTCATCTCACCTTGATACGACCTGTGAGATACAGACATGGACATGACATGCGTGACACACCCAAAGCCACACACACACACGGTTATTAGGAGGGCCTGTGGGGCCCACCTAAACCAGCTAGACCCCATGCATGTGGGGCCCACCCCACCCCTGGATTGTGTGCTCACCATTGGCCCAACTGGCCCTGCTATATCTGCTTGTACTATCTCATTATCTGCTTAGCTAGCTGCTTTGCCCAACAAAGCGATGATGATGACCTGCAGATTGACTAGCAGCCAAGCTTTTAAAGTACATTTTTTTTTTCTGTATAAAACAGAAATGTACACATATATAATTCAGTTGTGGTACTTGTGCTGTTGTGCATTTATATGCAGGGTGCATTGACTCGCAATCTTGGTCATATACATGCATGAGTTGCTTGCTTGCTTAATTAGTACTACTAACTGTTTGCATGGGCATGTGTGTGTACATATATGCAATGGGAGTGAACATTCTAGCCATTAGTTTTTTAGCAGAACATTCTAGCCAATGGTGTACTGTTGCCCACAACACAAGGCAATTTGACTTTTGGATTAGTTAGTAATGGGCGCTCAAATGTTTTTTATCGATTTTGAGACCATTTGATATAGAAATCATACCTATGTTAAGTTTCATCTGAAGAAATATGGCTGGCTATTATAATATTGCTCAGCTGTCAGTGTAGCAAGTAGCAGCAGCATGTGCATGCGAATGACTCACTATTAGTTGAATTCGTCCACTTCATCTTAGCAATCTAACCACCTTTGAATGTTGTAGGGTTATTAAGAAGAACTCGTCAACTTCTCAAAATCACCTTTTACCATATGATCTTTACTTTATCTCTCATATTAGGTGGATTATATTGCCTTCTGTCAGTGACGTAGCTGATTAGAAAGTGCACATATATATACAGCTCACATATATATAACTTTTAACAAATGGATAAGTGTCGTCGCGTAATCAAGTGCATTACCAGCATTTCCAAGATCTGCAAACGTGGCCACCCCCTCCAATTTTTCCCACACATGAATATGTATATATAATACGTACAGTACGTGTGTGGGGCCGGTTCTGATCAATTGTGGAAATTTAGTGTTCTGTGCATTATACCAGGACAAAAGTTGTGAACCATTAAGTATTAACCATAGTACTCTTTCACATAGCTTATATGCATGCATGCATATGAAATGTGACAGTTTAATTTAGGACAATAATAAAGCCTTCCTGATGACACGATTAGTTGTGCGACTGGAAATGATCCTGTGGTCCTAGAATCCTTGTGGTGTGCATGCATGCATACCGGTTTGGTTGTGAGCAGTGGCCACAAAACCACAAGCAAAAAGGAATATTTTGGTCACAATCTTCATCAAGTGCATGCATGTACCCATCAAAATGCTGTAGTACATCACTGTATAATGCAGGCATTTATAAGAAACAAGGGAGAATATGTGGTACTCAGGACATTGATTGCAGGATAGTGATATATACGTTCAACAAATATAATTAGTTGGTACTATTCATTTCAGGAATATATGCCCTGTGCAGGATATTCATTATTGCAACCAGTTCCAGTACAGTATACACTGGTGGTTTTTAGCTGCACGTACATCACAATGCTTGAGAGCCTCTTGCATTGTTTTCTCTGTCTATACTCGGCTTTTCTAAATATATTATTTTTTCTATGTATTTAGAATAGTTTAAATCTAAGTGTATAGGTAAACCTAGATATATGTATCTAGGAAAGCTAAAGCAAGAGAGTACTTCACAATTAATTACACCTTTTTTTCTAACTGCATGACGGCAAGATCGAACAGAAGAACACAGTTGATTGGTTAATCTTTCACCAAACACACAACTACGTACTCGTTCTGTCACATAAAGGACATTTGTGGGCTGTGGCTTGGTAAAATTGCATACTTTGAGGTTTCAATTGGTACATAAGGAAGCTTCCTGTCTACCATGCACCTAGTATGTTGCTGTTGTCATGCTTGACTAATAAGAATGGACACTCAGAAAAGCATGCCAGAGCTTTTTGAATGAACGTTTGAACTGCAATCAAGAGGAGAAATATATAGACTGCAAATTTCACTTGATGAGGTCCTGAGAGGTTCCTGCATAGAGCTAGCCATAATACATTTTGATCCAATATGTTGCATGGATCAGCCAGCTAAACTTGTTCTGCATGTCCTGATCAAACTTACCACCTAGCCAATGCAATATAGTACACATGTGGATATATAAGTGTGCTAGCTGAACACATTACTTATTAAACCACAAGTAGATCGAGGTCTAAAAGTAGAAACAAAATCTAATAACGTACTATTATGCAGTACGGATTAGATACAGATTCACCTTGCACAAACCAACATATTTAGAACCTAATTAACTAAACCGATGATGACAATAATATATTATTGGAGGAGACACTTGCGTCCAATACGATTCTCCTCCTTCTTATATATATAAATGATTTCATCACCAGCAGCCACCATGTGGTTGAAACCAATGCAATGCAATGCAAAACAGTTATGGTTATTGGGTGGATTCTCCTCCTTCTTATATATATAAATGCAATGCAATGTGGTTGAAACCAATGCAACACAGTTATGGTGGGTGGATGGATGAGAATGCGTACACATGCATTCTTGTCTAGAAGTTTCAGATTGCATCCAACAGCCAGGTTTCAGTAAGTATGAAACCAATGCAATCATGCTCCCTATAATAATAATGTGATCTATAATGCTTCACTAATACATATATTGTTATTACACGTATCACCTATATTAATTAATATAAACTAAGAGCATCTTTCCTGATTTCCATTGCCATTTAAACAGCATAATTGGGTTGGCTTGTTTTCAACTGAATGATTTGTATAATGGCCCTCTCAGTTTAACCAAACTATATAATATAATAATTCGACGCGAGCGACTACCAAATTGGGATTTAGTTATGCACCGGGGGCATTCGGGCATTCGTGTATATGTTTGCAGTCATGTTGGGATTGGAAGAAGGTACTCAGTGCTAGTATTTTTGTAAAAAGATGGATGGGAAGACCATATTAATGTAGCTTTTTGCGGAAACAATTGAGCACTTCCCTTGTTTGAAAAGAAATATGAGAGACAGTACATCAACACCTAATTACCTTAGCTTTGTTCTAATATTCATTGAATATTTATCATTTTTTATCAAATAGAATATTTATCATTTTTAATAACGATATTAGATGTGACAGAATAAAAATAAATTGTTTTCTTTTTGGTAGCTTCAGCAAGTAATCCAACTCATGGATGAATTGGCAAGCATGCCACAGTAGAATTAGATATATATGAGTACCTAGCTAGTGACCTTAGGTAGACAAAAGACACCAATAGCTAGTTTAGTATATCATCATCACAACGGCAGCGTATACCTGTTAGCAACTTTTACATAGGGATCCATGTTATAAAAGTATTTTAGTAGTATATAGAGAGAGTCTATATATATTCAGAGCCAACCGAAATCTTCTAATATATAATGACAAATCCTACACACTGTTAATAACTTTATGTTTTTACTAATCAAAAAAGTGCATAATGCAATATGAACATTTCGTTAGATCTCTACTGTAAATTAAACTTCTCCTATTTATGTTAGTTTTGTGTTTGAGAAGAGCATGGCAGTCTCAGTTCTCAAACAGAAGGGTAACTTGTTCCCATAAGAAATATTCGATATTGACAGCTTGTACTACCCTGGGTTTATCAATGAAACTGTCGTTTTCAGCTCATCATTAATGTGTATCGCAGGAAGCAACAATATTGAAAATATGACAAAGGAACTTTCTAGTTATGCTAAATCATACACCACTGGGCACACTTCCTATCTTTTTGGGTGTTCTTTTCTGGTTCACCATTGAGAGAATATTATTTTTCTGGTTTTTAATCATAGCCAAAAGTAGCCAAATGTACACAGAAACATAAATAGAAAAAAGTTTTTCTGGATTTAGGACTACTTATGAAGCTTTTGAGGAATTAAGAAAATGGTGTTTATTAGAACTTGAAAACACTATGAGAATTCCACTATTTTGATAGGGGGTAATTCTCTGGCACAAACAGCCGATCATATTAGGTTAAGTCTCTTTTTTTTTGCAACCATATTTCGGTTGTCAGGTAATGGAAATACTATGCAAGAGGATGAACAGTTGCACAGCGTTAGGGGATTGTTAACTTAATAAATCTCTTAACCTAGTCTAATCCAACCGTAATAGTATATATAAAGTGACTTCTCAAATCTTCCATATGATGGACCAACAGGGAGACACTGACACATTAGTTAACTGCAACTTGCTGAGTATATATGTTATATCGTAGTAGTTAGTAAACAGAATCTGATAAAGAAATGGGACCAGATCTTTACATGATCCAATTGTCCACTACATGTCACCGTTAGGCAACCTGTAGCTAGTTTGTTGCAAGTTGGTGTGGCTTCTGTATATATGTCAAAGTTTCTATGTACACGTAGATCTCAATCGGCACTTCACGTGTATCGCTATACACGCATGTTAATTACATGTTAAACAATCCCAATCAGAGCGCATTTGTCATCTCTTAATCACAATTAGGGCATCGATCGATCAATTATATATATATGTTCTGTTGTTTAATTACTTGAAGGACGTACAGTTTGATGAAACAATACTGTTCAATTGCAGACGGGTTACGTGTATAGAAAGCCCTCAGTAGGATATGAATATGATAAGGAGCCAGTCAACAAAGACTGTTGGAGACCGAGTTCCCTGCTCCGGTCCTTGATCTGTTCTTCGCGTTGACATCATCAATTACATAAGATGAACGTTTTGCTTGTTTAGTGGGAAGCAGATCAGATGTCAATATGTGTCATCATGTATCAGTAAAATGTATACGCCCTCCGTCCAAAAAAGAGTGCAATTCTCATTTTTTAGGAGTCAAACAATTCTAAATTTGATCAAATTTATACAAAATGATACTGAATAAATATCGTTAGTTAACATTATGGAATATATTTTCATAGAAAACCTATTTAGAGACATGAATATTGATACTATTTTTTTATAAACTTAGCCAGATTTTAGAAAAGTTGGTTTGGTTCAAATCTATAATTACACTGTTATTGGGATGGAGTACAGTCACTATCACGGTTTACATGCTTTCCCTTTCCCTTCAAAAGAAGATACCTTGGGTTACAGGTAACTTAGATCAAGATGCATTATTTGATTCGGGTTAGATAAGGATCACATCTTGAGCAATTGTGGCTGTATAGAAGGGCAGATGCAGTCGGATGTTCAACTTGCAATGCAGTCCGATCTCCATGGCGTCACGGTGTAGAAATAAACCGACAGGTGCTGTGACCTGAAACTTTCTGTAGTCTTAGTATTTACAAAAAATTACTGCAGTTTGTCACATAATCTATACTTGGTAGTTAGGATAAGCCGGGCTTTGTTGCATGGGGTTCATGCATGATGCATCTGTTTGACATCACCTTTGCTGAAACCGGGGCTGCTTGATGATGGTTGGTCCAAATGCTAATGAGTATAAGACTGTAAAATCATCAGCAGAATACTAGAATCCAAAATGATTTAGATTTTGCGTACTAGGTTTGGATTTCTCATCTCCATTTTTATTTACATGCATCATCAGATAGCAATGTTCATTGGAATATTTTTCGTGGAGCAGGTTCCTCTGATGGACAGCGAGATGGTCAGATGGACACACAACACAACTGTGCCGTGCGACAATTTTCTCTGATGGACAGCGAGATGTACTTCATTCAGTAACTGTGGTGTTTGGATGGGAGGGGCAAAACCAAATCCTAACTCATCAACTTGTAGATTTTTAGGTCCATGATTTGACAATGTGTCTTATTTGATTGATTAATTATACTTAAAAAAAATTTGTCTCGTGGTTTCCTTAGTATTTAAAATCCCTCCCGACATCCCTCCGACATTCATGTGACACCCTTTTTCCATACCATCCAAACCAACCCGCCCGCACCCCCCCCATTGTCGATTTGTAGGCCTAACTGTCTTTGATTGAGTGATGCAGATTTCAGTACATGCCTGCCAAGTCAACTTTGATGCTTGTGCGTGCAGATGAAGCAAAAACTGTTGTGGTGAGGTTGACAATTCGTCAACTAGTTTGTCTCGGAACATGTCGGTCCTACTGGCAGCAATAGTTGTTTAGAAATAGTAGCAAAGGAGGAATTCAGTTTCAGGCTGCTGTAGGAAACAGTTTGAATCCTGGGCCTCTGTGTCTGTGTCTGTTCCTGAAAACAGGCACAAGCTACCTGATTCTGCTATATATGCAACTTGCAACAGTGTGGATCTGAAATACTACTGTACAGTATCTGAAGATACCAGAATAATATATTCAAGTTGCTGTGTAGTAGTACTTTGTTTGCTCTTTCCTTTTCAGGGTCTGGCTCCATGGCCATTCATTAACGAACTTAATTATCTACAGAATAGTACTCTTTCAGTTGTCTTCTTATTGTCTTTTACATGTGTTTTAGCGAGATGGTTGTGGCCTGTAAGCACAGGATCATTGTGTTGCTTGCTAAACTCATCTGAGCTAACACTCTAAGGGACTATACATACATACATGTTAACCCCTAAATCCAGGCAGCAGGTAGTAAACTAAGTACCTAACCTCCTGTCCCCAGTTGTCTGACCAAACATTTGCAAATACTATACTTACTGTAGTTTTCTCACCGATGACTTTTCCTCCTTCCTTGGTACAAGTCCAAGTAACCGGGAGGCTGTTACACGCCAAAGATGACGCGTAGTTAGTTAACGAAATTTTGTTATTTATATAACCTGTGAGTAGTTCGGCGTGCACAATCCGTGTACACGGCAGATGATGAGCAGAAAACCATCAATCACAATTCATGCCGATAAGAGGCATGGACTAACAATAACAAGAGCCTGATTGACTTGAGGGAAAAAAAAATGGAAACATTAACTGAACATCCAATGAACAATGTGGCTTCAGACCCTTTTTTATGCTAATTCAGAGTTGAGACCATGCAATCCTACTTCCTACACGAATACTACTACATTAGATAGATACTTAGCCCGTCTAGCAAGTAGGACACCAATATTTTTTCTGGGGGGAGATATTCTTGGGAGAGGAGAAGAGGAGGAGCAGCCTGTGACGAAGTCAAAGGCATAGCTGAGAAGCATGGGAAAGGCATGAGCAGTGAGCATGACAGTGACACGCCCATCCATGAGTGCAGAGTGAGTGACTAGCAACAGGAGGGCCTGATGATTCCTACTGGGGGAGCACAGAAAGCACTGCTAGGAGGAGCCAGAAACGCTGCTGGAGCTGTAGTACCTTGTTGATGGCCTGCATTGGTATTGTTAGGCCAATGGAGAAGTAACACATGGTTGATTGCTGGTTTGGACAAGGCAAAAGGCCAAAGGTTGTAGCTTGCAGCAGCAGTAACCAGTGTCTGCTGATGGCATTTGTGTAGCTTGGCAAGGGATGTTTTTGAGGTAGGTGATCTCGACCTGAGTGAGACACATAGACATAGACGGTGACTGTGACTCTGTGAGCGGTGGTGATCAGAACCCCTTCTCTTGTCTGTAACTCAACTTGGAGCTGGAGTGAGTAGTTCTCTTCCTGTGGCCACCACACCATCTCTATCTGTTTCTATCTGAAAGCTTGATGCTGTGTTCTATCTATGGCCAAGCAGGTGACTGAATATGTTGGAGAAGCTGGGACGGAACAGCTGTGGTACAAACTGACAAAGAAAAATGCTGATAAAACAAATAAACAAACCGGCAAAAAAAAGCTGATAATAAAAACAAAAAGACCATCTGTATCTGTTTCTGTCTGAAAGCTTGATGCTGTGTTCTATCTATGGCCAAGCAGGTGACTGAATATGTTGGAGAAGCTGGGACGGAACAGCTATACTACAAACGACAAAGTTGGATGCTGATAAAACAAATAAACAAACCGGCAAAAAAAGCTGATAAAAAAACAAAAGACACGTTGCTGGGATCGATTTTGACAAATCTGATCAAATAGACTTCGTTTGTTGCATTCATAAAAACTCTTAGACAAAAACAAAGAAAAACCACAGATAGTATCAAATCTGACGCACCGCTGCGATTCAATTCTGATCAAATAGTTACAATAGATTAGGAGACAGAAGAATATGGTACGAAACACTCTTTAAAGAGATGTATTCAAAATAACTGCAAATATGAATCAAGAATCACACAGACTGTGGATAGCATGTTGATTCAGCAACATCATATTATTTGGGTAACTTCCCACCACTTCTACAAAATGTTCATTCAAACCACAACCAGTCTGAACATGGATTCGTATAAACCAACACGTTGGTACACCACCAATATTTCCTTGTCCTACAGAAACAAAATCCCCACAGTACGAAATTTAACAGAATATGGAACGATGAACATGTGGTGAGGGGGCCTGATGATCTGATCTATATATCTATGTTTTACATCCACCAATATGCAATACAACACTGTTTGAGTAAGGGCGCATAAACAGCAAGCCAACAAATCATCGGATGGGTGTGTACGAGTGGCCGCCAGAAGATGGGCCAGAGCCCTTCTGCTGCTCCTCGGATGCCATCTTCTCCTTGGTCATTGTCCCAACATCCGTGGCAGCCTTGGTGACCTTGTTGAACGCGCCGGTGACCCACGATGCGCCAGTGAAGACATACCTGTTCTTCATGATGGCGGACCCAGCGCTGCTCACCTTCTGCTCAGCGGCAGCAAACGCAGACTTGGTCTTGTCAGACACCTGGAACTTCTGGTCCATCTCCTTCACCTTCCCAGTGACCAAGGAAGTGCCTGTGGTGATCTTATCGCTCAGCCCAATCTTCTTGTCAATCGAGGCCACCTTAGCACCAGCTGTGGATGTGAAGCCGTGCTTCTCATCGAAAGCTTTGGCCTTGCCAACCGCGTCTTTGCCTAGCACGAAACCCTTGGCAAGCATAGTGCTGACGACATCCTCGGCCTTGTGGACAACAGTGTTGTCTCCACCAACTGGAACTCTGGTTCCACTCTGACAACAGAATAATATGTTCAGTACAAGATACTAATGCCTTTAAAAAAAAACATACTGGAGCTGTTCATATCTGACTGACTACAATAAGGAATGGCTTTCGATATCATGAGTACAATTCTGGACAGATAACGAAACAAGCTCTGGTCTCTGGTGCATGGAAATAACACTTGATAAATTTCAAAAGAGTGACTTGCAAAAAGGAAACTGGATGTCAATCAAATTGATAAAAATATGCAATTTACCATTATATTTGGCCTGAGGACCTTAATTCTTAAACATGCTGAACGAATTATAGTTTGGTACAAAACTACTGAACAGAACAATGATGGAATGTAAATAAAAACACTACAGGTTGTGCTCGACAGTTAGAACAGAGATAAACATCCATTTGACCTACTGATTTGAATTGGAGTGAAACAGAATGTATATATGTCAAAGACACTATAGACAGCAAAAGTGCAGTGGTGTGGTATTGAAGAAATGAAAGAAAAACTCAGTTTCCCAACATACAAAATACATATTTATAATTGTGTATCATGTTCAATTCAGGACGTACCTCACATAAACAATTAAATGCAGACAAGGTGAGCACAAAAACTAGAGGCATAACATACCATTGGTGGAGCAGAGACAGTTGGGGGTGGCTGATACTCTGGAGCAGGTGCAATGATGACAGAAAGATCAACTATTGTGGCACCCTGTAGCAGTCATATAAAATTTCATTGATGTTATTTTTCTAGGAGCACGAACACAACACAATGTTGCAAGGACAGCAAATTCATTGTAATTTGCAAATTCTGTTAAAGAGATCCACAAACATTCCATTTGAGTGAAACATTTAGTCATAGCTCTAATACAAAACAACATTTTTTTTGGTCCCAAGCAAAGGGGTACACTAGTGGTAGCACTATGTTTATCAACTATAGTCAAGCCAAGTAGTGAAAAAAATCATAGAGTTTAGTATTGTAAGAACTCCACTGAATCATACTAAGTCCTCCAGGTACTGAGTACTGACCGAAAGAAGAAGTGCAGTTTCTGCGCCCTGTGCGTCTTTGAAAGTGACATATGCAACTTGAGACCACTCATCACCACTGCCGAAGTAAAGAGAACAAGCTAATGAGGATGACAATCAAAGGCATGTATGGATATGAAGAGAGAAGGGGCAGCCTAGTAGGAAAGGTTTTACGAACCTCTGCATCTCCACATGTTCAATATCTCCTGAAAAGGAAAAGAACTCCTTAATGTCTTGCACAGTTGCACTAAGAGAGACATTGGTGACCTTCACAGTCCTCACCTGGAATAAACAGAACATTAATATAAGTTTTCCAAGAAGTACTGAAGAATATTATGATTTATAAAGAATGGGAAGGGACAATTGCGGAATCAGTACATATTATTTCCTTCGGCCTATTGACTTGAACTTTCTCATTCGCATGCATGTAAATCCATACCCAGGCATGTGGAAATCAGATGAGAAGCATTAAAAACACAAAACCATTTTCTCTATCATAACAGCAAACTTAAAAATACTAAATACTACCATTGAAACACTTGTAAAGCTCATGAGCCAGGTCTCATAGCAGCAAACTTAGTAAATACTAAAAACTACCATTGAAACACTTGTATATTCATGAGCCAGGTCTCATTGACTTTTCAACTGTAAAGGTTTTGCAGTGACGGATCTAGGTATTTCAATTATAAGGGTAGACCAAAATGATCCCCACATGGATATTGACATAATTTTCAATCATGGGGTATGGACCAAAATGACATTTCCACATTGACATAATTCAATCACTAAATGATAAAATAGTTGCAATTACATATATATAGATAGATGGAGTCCACTGAATTTTATCGTTTTTGGATGACTATTGAAACTATAATATGATTGATTAAACCATAACTAAAATTCTGGCTTGGAATTGGGATGGCAAAGTGCTTCTCTATTCCTATGGAAAACATGAAAACAAAGGAAAAGAGATAAGATAGTCTTTGGTATGAGATCACAGTGGCAAACAAAGGTTTGAAATGGGAAAGGGGAACCAGCCAATGTTTCCATTTCGTTTAAAGTGCATATATACCTCAGTATGTGCAGTTTGGAACTGAGATGTTGCAAAAAGAAACGAAAACATGTTGCATGACTGAGCAGGCTAGCAATTCTATTTAAGAATGTATTATACATATACAATTTGTATTGAAGGGTATATATACTTGGTATTTTTTCAGAAATTTTGAGGGTCTTGCTGTTTTTTTTATGGAATTCTAGTATCCGAACTACAATGCAGATGGAATCCAAGAACTACAATGCATATAAAGGAATGATGATCCTTGGTATTTCCTAAGAACATCTATCCACACATGGCTAGAGATTATTTCATCAGGCGGCCTGGCACCATTAATCCCAACGAAGGAATGGTAAAGGCATACATTCGATAGTCCACTAAAACAGTACAATTTTAAGGCACAGATACATGTAAATCAAAGCGAATGGCAAATGGCCTAGTCTCTTATCATAATGCTTCTGCAATTGTAGAAGCTGACAATCAAAACAAACTCTAGAACATGTAGTGAATCATTCACGGGTATTAACTAGTACGGTATGAGCCTACTTGCAGCAATCCCCTGGATCTATCCCACAGCACTTGGCCTAGTATATCTTCTCAGAATGCTATTCGCAATTGCACAACCTGATATAGCTAGACTGCTAAAGCAAGGGCTAGAACATGTCACGAATCATTCAACTGTGATGTAAACTAGCATACTAGTAAGCCTACTTGCAGGAAAATCCTCTGGGCCTCTCCCACAACGTTGGGCGCCTAACCGACGATTCCCCGACGATGCAGATTTGCCAGGCACGCGACGCGAGCATGCTCCCGCTCAGTGCGTGCCCATCTATCTCTGTGCTCCAGTCGTGTCTGGCAGAGATTCGCGCACGGGGGGTCGTCTCGACATGCGACTATACGAGCAAACTAACTACGCTCCAATTAATCCAACCACGCCCAGATCCAAGCAAACCCTAGGCTGAAACGGCAGCGAAGCTTGCTCGCTGCATCAAGCTGTTCCCGCGGGACAGCAAGGAACTCAGCGCAGCCAGGCGGCACTCGTGGTGGGCGGGAGTCGACTGAGCCTAGTCTTATCTATCTAGAAGGCAAAAATCTCACGGGCGGGGCGCTGTGGTGCGTCGGTGCCCCCGCGCTCCCGCTCCGGCACGAGGCGAACCGGATCCAGCGCGCCACCGACCACCGGAAGAGGGTTCAGAGAGGGAGGGAGGGATGCAGCAGCAGCACTCACCGGCGCCTGCACGGGAACCTCCGCCGCCGCCGTCGCCGCCATGGGTGGGGAAGCCGATCGATCGAATGGATGGATGGTGATTAGGGAGGGAGGGGATTAGCAGCGGTAACTGGAATGAATTAGAATGGGAGGAGACTAATACTAGTACTAGTTGTCGTAGGAGACGACTACTACTACTTGGGTGTTAAGGCACGCAGGCAGGCAAAGGCAGCAGAAACCGCAAAGGAAGAAAGACCAAACCGCGTACTACTATTCTCCTTTCCATGACAAAAAAAAAAAAAAGTAAATTATATATTAAAATTTTTTAGAAACAACAGATAAAAAAGAGTATATATTTTAATAAAAAGAAAATAGAGAAGGAATAGTAGGATTTGAATTTTCTCACTTCTCTGTCTATTTGGATACAATTTATTTATAATAACTTACTCATAAGCCATATAATGACTAGGCTGATTTCGATGTGTGAGGATATTTGCCTGGTGGTATTATAAGTTACATGATAAGTCGAAACAGATGACTTTTTTATAATAGAAAAATGTTGTTCTTTTTGCCTCTTTTCGTATTTCTGTTATGGAACTTTTTTTTTAAGGTTGTGGATGGAACTTCGTCCTTTCTATTGGGAACCTAGCACTACTTGGTACACGGGTGCTGACACTAGTGTAAGCCCGTTTCTTTGGACACCAAAGCTTAAAGGACAGGTACTTTTTTAACTAATGTATGTATATAGTCATCACTGATGATATAATAATAAAAAAATAAAAATATACATACCGTGTTTCCAGTGTCTCATTTATAGTACTTTGGGCATATTCAAATTAATTGACGTTTTGGGCAATGTGCAGCATGATTTCTAAAACCTAACTTTATCCATTATTTTTTATTCAAATATATAAGAAAACTAAAAATAAAATTAGTTATATGAAAGTAGGTTTTAAGGTGAATCTATACATATAAGTTTCATATTTTCAAACTAAATATTTTAAAAGTTATTGATAGTTTATGTTTCCAATGTTTGATTCAAATCTTGTCCAAAAATTACAACTAAATATAAAAATGCATGGAGGGTAAATATATATAAAATTTTTAGGCAAAACGAAATGAATGCAAGCTTTTGGGCCCATGTGCAGCACATTTGCCCACCCTCACTTCACTTGCTCTCCTAGTAAACATTAAATAAACAGCCCAGCTGAGCACCACCTTCGCCGCCCGTCAATGATATCATACACACCTGAATTATCAACCATGTTGCAGGTGAAGTGCTCACATTTGGACATTTGAAACTGCATCTTTTAACATATTAACTATAGCTCCCGTATGAATCTCATGTTTCTGGACAAGTAGATTAATTACTAACATTTAACTATGAGTTAATGGCATAAAATTCATGTGACACTTGGTGTGTGTGTGTATATATATATATATATATATATATATATATATATATATATATATATATATATATTTTTTAGTAGACATAGTGATATTTATGTGTTTAAATTGTACTACAACAGTAACCCTATAGCTAGGTCACACATTTTCTATTTGTACTCTATTTTATTTTAGTTATTTATAAACATTAAATAAGCGCTTCCCAAGATAAATTAACACTCAGCAAAACAGTATTCAATGGACATAGAATTTATACCAGAGATCACACACACCAATATCAAAGCTACCATAAAATTTTCATAGTATTTGGACTACACAAACTACCTCTACTAATTAAACACATAAAACCCTAGATCTACACTTACTTCAATCATTTTGTACTAGAGCATAGTGTTTTATATACTCAATGAATATATCTGGTTATGTAGAGATCAAAAAAATTGGATCTGTGAATTTAAGATTTTATTCGATTTATTATGGGTTTTACAAGTGTCAGCCGATTTAAATAAAGGAATTGATAAAGAAAGGAGAAATTTCTAGAAGGCTTTCCTTGGCCATTTAGGCCCGGTCCGACGGGAGGCCGGCCCACGCGCGGAAGCAGGCCGGCCCAGCGCGAGATGGAGTCGTAGTTTTGCACGAAGGCCAACCCCCCAGATATTTTTGGAATTCATGTTTCCCGCAGTCCCTGGAACACCCAGAGCAGGGCACGCGTGTGCGGCTAGCCAGCCGGTGGCCAATCCCGGCAAGGGAAGGCACGACTACGGCGGAGGAACCGCCGTGAGGTGCGTGGGGCTTTCCCCGAAGGATTACGCACCCGTGGATGTTCCTTTCACGACCAGAGATGGTCCGCAACACGCTAGCCATGCGAATGGGGTCCCAAGCGGTGAACTGGGACGGCGGCGGCGTTCCCGTTTACTCTGGAGACTCTTGTCTAGATGAAAGGTCCATGGAATCATGGAGGATCCCAAACGGGAAAAAGTAAAAAGAAGAGGACAGGATCACGATGGCAGAGCCTGGTTCGGCGAGCACGGTGACCGGCGGCGAGGAGAACGGCCAGTGTAGGTTTTTTATCGGATCTCCATCAGAGGTTATATAGGGACCTAAGAAAGTGACGATTGCAAGGAATCAACGACTTATGGCTTGTGCACGGCGAATTTCTGCAAGCCACCATGGGCGGCACCATATAGCCGAGTTCCGCTCCGTAAGGCTAGCTAGGGGCAGTCTTTATCATATCCGGACACCCGCTGCGTCTCGTCGTTGTCAACACCGTTATCATCCATCCATCCATGTGAGTTGTAATAGGTACACGTATTTGGGCGCGGTCACATACCCGATCGGCGGCAACTGCTGCCCTGTTCTAGTTTACTCATCCCTTGCCCAGCCTCCCCTCAGCGATGGCCGCTCCGCCGCCTCCGCGATGGATCACCACCGACCTCTGGCCGAAGGGCGACACCGACACTATTCACCCTGCTAATCTCTACTATAATAGAATAGTTAAATTACACTACGTCCACCCAAAAAACTATGTCTCACGCTTTTCTATGTCTTTAACTATTGTTTGATGAATAACAATAAATTTGTCACTATCAATAAACTCTAACATGATCCATTTGTGTCACTGACTTACTGTTGGTGCCTCGCATGCACATGATTCTGAAACCGCAAGCATGCAATGGCATTATCGTCGTAGCTTTACCTCAAGACGAGTAGTAGTACTGTACCTTGCATCCACGAATTAGACAGCAATGAGCGAGGACGGGAGAGGATTCTGAACCCTCGGTCCTCAACCTCATGTGAACTGGCACCCTGCAATGCTCCTTCCTCCATGAAGCTGGTAGTGGTGGCCTTAGCCCACATGGGCTGTCTAAATTTTTGCAGGATGATCGATGAATCGATCAGACAGAGAATGCATTGAACAGAGAGGTGGCTAGAGCAGGAGCAAACAAGCTGATCATGACAGGATTGTGCAACCAAATTAGACAGCCAGCTCGTTGCAGTGCAGTTTCAGAAACGATGAACTACATTTTTGCAGGATGACCGATCGATCGATCAGATGAAGAATTCACTGAACTGAACAGAGAGCTGGTTTAGAGCAGGGGCAAACAAAATACAACCGTACTGGCAGCTGGATCTAGTTAGTACAAGATGACTAGTGGGTCGTCGGAGGTGGCGCCTCTGGAGGTGATCTCCTCCGGCAGGCCGCCGCGGAGCACCTGCACCCGGAACACCACCTCCATCTTCTTCTTCCCTCACTGTCCTTGCTGCTGCCGCTGCTGTCGTTTCCGTCTCTTTCAGCTGCAGTTGCAGCAGCAGCTTCAGTTCCGGCACTACTGGGCACGACGAGCTCGAAGACGCAGGCGTCCCCGACCCGGAGCCCGTTGTCGCAGGCAAAGTCCCTCCACGCCGCGTGGAGCCTCCTCCACCTGCCGACGCCGCAGTAGCTCACCGTCCACGACCGGCCGCGGCAGAGGAGCACCGCGGGGGCACGCGTCTCCGGGAGGTGGCGGTGGAAACGAACCGGGATGACCTGAGACAAATGTGCCATGTGCGTGCAGCAAGATTTGTCACTCTGACACTCACTCCGTCAGCTGCGTGCGTGCATTCGGATTGGAAACACTAGGATGTTTACTACCTGCTGAAAGGGGCTCTGGACTTGGCTCTTGCACATGACGCAGGTGAAGAAGGGGTTGTCGCCGGACAGCGGGGTCACCTCCCAGTCGTCTGAAGCTTCAAACGACAGTGGCCGCGGCGGCGGTAATGGCGGCTGCTCCTCCTCCTCCTCGCAAGGCTCCACCTTTGGCTTGATGCTGGATGCACAGCCAAGGATCTCCATCTGACAGGGATAAAATCAAATGAAAGAGCTAAGGAAGGTTGTTGCCTGCAGAAAGACTTGAGAAAGATTGCCATATGCAGATTGCAGATGCAGCCAGTCAGCCAGGAGCCCAAGGGTGTACCTGAGCAGGCGAAAAACGGAGGGGACAAAGGTTCAGTCAGAGCTTCTGCACTGTCATTTCATCATTGACGGATAGCCTCACTCGGACCTCTTGGCTCTTGGCTGGCTGGCCCTTAATTGGAGAATGGAGAACCGTATTAACTGGAGGACACCTACCAGCACCGGTCAGGCTAACCAATGGCCTGCACGGCCGGGTTTTTAAATACACACCGGTTGCCATGTTTGCTCAGAGTCACTGTGCATTATTCTGATTATCTGGTTTGGTATATCCAGGATTTTAGTTTGCAACCATTCAAGACTCAAGAGTACCAGGAACATCACATTTCAGTCAGGCATATATATCCACACAACCTTTTATCCAATCCCCCCCAGCATATCATATTTGCACCACAAAGTACACTAACCACCGAATAATTCTACAAAATTCCACACTATGGCCTGCTCGGATCAAGTGGCCCTGGTAACAACTTTTTCGATAGTACACAAGGGTTAACAAGGTAAAGAAGCCTCACAATATTAAGCCCCTCTGTAAATCATTGAGCAAATTTTATCTGTATTGCACCCTAGCCTAGCATCGTGCATCGGGGCAGGGAGGGATGCCTGTATTCATATGTAAGGTTTGTATATAGAAATGATCCTAGCTAGCTAGAATAAATCAAGGATGCAATCAAGGGGATGCTAGCTAGCTGCTGCTAGCGTAAACCTTTATCAAGCTGTTTTGCTTGAGAAGTGCATACCCTTTTGGGCTGAGTACAACAAAACATGTCCTATGGGCTCATTTTTTCTTTCTTCTCCAGCAGCTCCAACAAGTAAAAGCCCATTTCTTAACTAGCAGACCCAATGCGATGGAGGCCCATTTATACAGTACTACCTTGCCAGGTTGCGGGCCCGATCTTCATAAATACTCCCTCCATCTCAAAACGAACAAACCTACAATTTTCGTTTTCAGTGAGTCCAATAATTTAAAATTTAACCGGACCTATAAAAGAGCAAAGTAATAACATTTATAATATCCAATAAATATCATCAAATCAATTATGAAATACATTTTCGTAGTATAATAAACCTATATAAAAACATAAACATCGATATTATTATTTCCTCTAAACCTAGTCAATTTTTTCGTTTAAAAAAAGAAACTTAATTCGATTCAAAGCTCGAATAGATAAGTAGTCTTTTTTGACAGAGGCAGTGTGGCACTTTCGTTCCAAACAGTTCTGCTGGCATGACTGCCGGGGGTTGGTGGGCGCGACAACGAAGCTAAATTGGGGGCAGCCAATCCCAATCGGATTGAACGGAAGATGCAAAGCAGCAGCAGCTGCGTCTCTTTGTTTGTGTTTGGCTTCTTTTCTTTCGCCTTTCTTGATTGACATGGACATGGGATGCATTTCTCTCCGACCCAGTAATAAACTAGTAGTTTAAAAACTTAAGCACGTGGATCACGGTCTCCATCCATCACACACGCAGCCAATCCTGCTCAATGCTCAGCCTCTACCCTGCCGCCTGCCTTTAAAAACCTACAAGGCTGCCTCCTTGGCTCCTTGCTCCGACACGAACATTACTGGCAGTTGGCACAGCAGAGCAGGCACGGCCATGGCGCTCTCCGGCCGCCCAGCGACGACCCCGCTGCAACTCCTGCTCTTCTCGCTGCTGCTGCTCACGGGCTTGGCGGCGGCCTTGCCGGCGCGGCCAGACATGGACCGCGCGCGGTGGCAGGTGGACAGGGTCAACCGGCGAGGCTCTTCCCTCGGCCTCGTCATGTCGTACGTCGACGAGGCCACGGCGCTGCAGACCTCCGGCTACTTCACGCCTTGGCATGTCCTCCCCTTCGTTGACCTCTACGGTACAGTACGTCTAATCTTAGCCATCCATTTGTCCATCCACGTGCTTATTATCTGCTCCGACGATCGCTGGGTCATCTGTTAGTCTGTCTGTGTATGTACCCATGTCTGACTGACTGTTCCTGCTGTTGACATTTCTGGTGCCATTTCCATCACCTGGTGATACAAATCGTAATAAAGACCATAAGCATGAGATGACATGACATGAGATGCTGTAATATATCAATTCAATTCACAGCTACTGTACATTGCATGTACAATTTCCCTCTTTTTGGAAGAAAGCATAGACTAGGACTGATGAACACCCAGCACAAGCAGAGCTAATTGTAAGGTGTGCTAATTGTAAGGTGTGCACGACAAAAATAGCATGACTTACTTGCCCTCCAACATGAAAGAAATGTGTCATAAGATGTAATTACAGGACTCTGATTTTAGGTGTTATCAATAACTGTGTCAACTTAATATGCTGCCACAAAAGAAACAACTGCACGATGGAAATAGCATAAGACCTACTCAAATATGTCGTAAATTGTTATCACCGGCCTCTGAATTTTTTGTTTCCTTTTGTTCTATACTTACATACCTACCTACATACATCCATACTGTGTTGGCAATGTTCCAGTTAGTAGTTGAATGCGTAACTATATACTATTGTTGGCCACTCAAGAATACAATGCAATCTGACCTACCAAGATGTTTCAGGACGGCGGTATCACATCGGCAGCATTCGGGGTGTGAACGTTATATATGCATTGACGGGGCAACGCAGGGTACTCAATTCAAAAGGAACCTATTGCATTTAACTAATGTCTAACTTTGCCTTCAATGCTTACCTCTTGCTGCTACCTCCTTGGTTTTCCAGTTGAACGCTGCTGTCACTGTACAGACTCTTATCGATGTCTTCAGCGTGTCTGGCATCGTTCACTATGGCACAGCAGGGAGTTCTAATGATTCCATGTCGTTTGGTGACGTCAGTGTTCCCAAGCTTGTTGCTTACACGGGTGCCTGGACATGGAAGGTACCCCTCCCACTAGAAGAACCTTCTTGAATCCATACCTTATCAAGATATAATGCTGCAATTGCAAACATAGATGCAAAAGTTGTAACCCAATCAACTCACAACCTATACTATAGTGAAAGAAAAATAACTCCGCACTGCTAATTAAAAAAATGCTCCTGAAGATTTTGTGAGCTACATTAACCAAAACAAATCGACCAGTTGCAGGCAGGTAACATGTACAATAGAAATATACTATAATTTATAAATACAGCCTCCAAGTAAGTTGTGCACAATTCAACAAACTCACCCCTCATCCACCCCCCCCAACCCCAAGCATGATCTCTGGTATGCTGATCATCGCAGAGGTTCAAATCACCCCCAGAGTCATCGCCAGAACTAAGGTTTGGAGAATATAACACCCCAAATGGAGGAGAAAATTTGCTAGGATCACTGAAATACAGAAACGAGGAGCTATACTCAGTTGGCAAGCCTATGGAAGAAGTTTTCTGGCTACCTGTAGATTCAACATGGTTCAGAATTGCAGAACAACTTAAGGTGAGTGCTATACAATATACTACATGTTTGTGCACAAATAATCGCATCCTACTAATTGCGAAATTTCTGCTCTGCAGGTCAAACTTGAAAGATGCAATGACACTTTCTGCTTACCGACAACTCCACAAGTTGTCTATGGGCTAAAAGGATCATCAGCTGACATGTTTCTTGATAACGCAGAATACAGAAAATTCCTTTTCAGAGAATTTGGGGTGTCAACAGTAGATGAGGAGAGCGCAGCAGTGGTGATGGTGAGTTTGAACAGATGATGTCTCTTAATTTTCATTTATATGCTAACCAATATTTGCAGTACATCCTGGTCATGTAACTTAAGATAGCGCTACAATTAAGCAAACTCTCATACTGATTCAACAGACAACAACATCACCTGGCATACCTGTGATTGTATTCCGAGGAGTATCTGATTTGGCTGGAGGGGAACCAACATGGTCGTCAACAAGCTTGATGAATCTGGCATCTATTAATGCATTAAAAGTGGCTGTTGAGTTCATCGCTACAGTTGGCAAGCAGAGGTCAACCGCATCAGTACAAAGGAGTAATAACTAAACAAAAGATGACTGCCATGCTCATTCACTACTGCTCCAAAATAGGTTTGCAGCAATAACTGGAAGTTATGCTCGGAATGATATGAAATCTTGCGGCTTCAAGGTCTTACGTCCTCTACAATAAAGGGATAATAAGTTTGAGATACATAGACACATTGTAACCACGCCTCTGTCTATGATTTTTTTTCCATTGTAAATTTTGGGGTTAGTGCTAGAATAAAATGATGATTCAGAGATTCATGTATATCATTTGATCCTTATAAAGAACTAATGTGGTGACTAAAAACACAATCCACAATTCTTATGCAATAATTAGAGGAAAAACTTCTTTCTTCAGTTACCAATGCTGATTTCATCATGTACATTTAGTTCCAAACACATGAAGATGAAGAACAGTGGCACCAACAGTCAATCTTTTATGAACTACTTTTGTATGGAAGTAAAAAAAAAGAGAATGTATTAAGGATCAAGTAAAATCTATAACTCTACAAAAGGTTTCCTGCAATGGTGAAGAGATTATAAGAGCTACTGAATAATTCTAGCTTAACCAAGTACCACAATGCAAACATCCAGTACAGAGCGTATAACAAAACATGGCATACACTCCTTAAGAAATCATTGGCAATTTTAAGTCTGACCATCACTATAGAAAATTGAATCAGTGTCTAGTACATAGCTCACAGCTTTGATATCTTCAATGAGCTTACCCAGCCTTGCATAAATTGCCTTTGCTTGCTGGTGACTTTTGCTTCCAGAGTAGAAGGCATGGACCTCATTTCTTTGCGGAATAATGCTCCATCCAGGAGTCTCGGAGTCCTTTCTTCTCCATTGCGGAGGCACCACTGAGAATCTTTGAGCTGGGGCACAAATCACCAGCCAAGAGGACACATTGAATGTCTGCATACATGTTTGCCTAGAGGACATGACACACCCCGTCCCCTGGCTCCAGCTCAAAGATTCTCTATGCTGATTCTTTCTTCAGCCAGTTCCACATCCTTGCACTGTAATGTGAACACTAAAGCCAGGTTCCAATGCCATTTTTTTTAATGAAAGACCAAGATCTGTATAGCTTCCCAGCTCATCCAAGAAGATCCACCATGGTACCATAGTGCTCTATTCCAGGTTCAAGCCCATAGTCTATGGTAGCAAAATATTTCCAACTTCAGCATAACGTCAACTAGTCAAGCCATGATCGAGGACCGAGTGGAATGTTTTCTCATGGGAGAAGCCTCACCACCGCATCCTCAGAGCATACATTCTGCAAGAAGCCAAGGATCATAGCATTCTAGAGAAAAGGCTCATCACATCCTCGGAGCATCCATTCTGCAAGAAGCCGAGGATCATGGCACTCCAAAAGATGTCAAGCTCATTGAATACCTTGGCAGCAAGGTCAGCCCTCTTGCAATTGGTGTACGTCCTCATTTGAGTAGCGCACTTGCTGTAGGCGTAAGAACAGTGAGGGCAGGCCGGGAGCAGGGACAGACGAGCCTGACGGAGTCCAATCGCTCCCCGCCCACCTCCTGCATCAGGAAGTCGGAAGACCGTCTCCATCGCGGACGAGTAGAGCTGGTTGCACTTGAAGCATCCGGTCGAACACCCTGCGCGCGTTGGCGGGGCGGTGGCACTTGAAGCACAAGTTGGCGAGCGCGGTGGCGGCAAAGGCCAAAGGGCTCGCCTCCGTGCCTCCCGCCCGGCGAGCTGCGCGTGGACGGCCCAGCCCGTGGCGAGGTCTGCGCCCGCCGCGCAGAGCTTGAGGAGCCCCCGCGTGAAGGTGCGGAGGACGGGGCGCGCAGCCGCTGGGGCCGAGGAGAAGGGGGGACATGGTAGCGAAGGCGGGCGAGCGCGCCCGGCAGGAGCGTGCCGCCGCCGCCGCCGCCGCCCTGACCCCTGAGGGAGGAGACGGCAACGGCGACCGGAGTCCGTAGGAATGCGGTGGCGCACGGGCCCACTTGCCTCGTGAGCATCAGCCCGCTCTAGCTTCTGGGCCAGGTCCAACTGATACTGGTTTTATATTTTTGGGCCAAATAATTTCTTAAAACAAATTCTCCTGGCTTCTTATTTTCGGAGATAAAACAAAATTTCTATCTAAAAATAAAACAAAATTTCTATCCAAAATAAATAGGTTTTATGATTTTTAATTGTATATAATGTAGTTTTTTTAATCAACTATTTGGACAGTAGTTTTTCAAGGAAATATTAAAATAGCTTTTTTTAATAAAGTTTTTTTTGGCAGAGTATAATTTACTCTCCTCGTGACTAATGCAGCGCCACAAAGGCTAAAATTGAGGCTTTTTTTTAAAGTTGTGGGTGTGTGTGGGCATATGCTTTTATGGATGGGGAACGGAAATTGCACTCTTGAGATAGTTCGAGCCATTCTAATATGCAAATCGCCTGAGCATCTCCAACAGTTTTGCAAAAGGGTTTGACATCCTTATTTTTTAGGGAAAAATTAAAAATTTACTCTCCAACAGTTTTGCAAAAGGGTTTGGCAAATTTAGAGAATTGGCATATCATCGGCAGAAGCGCGCATATATGCGCGGGTTGAGTGAACGCGCATTGGCGACTTCCCCCTCCTCCCGCGTGCGGCGGAGCACTCCCCGCTTTTTTTTCTTCCCTTCCGTCGCTGCAGGTGCTGTGCAATGCCGCCGTCGGCGTGAACGCCGGCGACCGCTACGCCAAAGGTACGACGGCGCGTTGTCGCGGGTAGTTGCCCGACGACTAGGTTCACGGCGCCCCGGCGTTTTCCTCGCGTTGCCGTCGGCTTCCAGAGTGCTCCGTCCCCTCCCCGGCTTCCACGGCTTGCTTTGGGAGGACCTGGCGGACTCCACGTCCAGGGATCTACGGCGACCGGCAAGCCGTCCCCGTCCGTGCTCTTCCTACTGAATTTTTTCCATCGACCAATAAGAAACGGCGGCAACAGGGACGGCGCTTTCTTTCTTTCCCGCGATCTAGCGACGGCGCGAAAGAAGCCGCGACCTGGCGACGGCGCGAAATAAATAAAGTGGGGAAATAAACATGTGGGTCCACAGTTTTTGTTTTTGCCAAATGAATTATGGAAAACTATTGGAGATGAACTTTTTCCCCTTTCCTATATGCTTTTAGGTGTTGGCAAGTTCTAAGATTTGGGAAACAAAATTTACCAAACTGTTGGAGATGCTCTTAATTGCTACAGAAAACCAATATCAAAGTTGGTAAACACAGGATCACATATTGCATATTTTCTAAAAAAAAAGATCGCATATTGCAAATTTAAGCATCTGCTGCTACATATAGCACAAAAAGAATTACTAGTATAGAGATAAACAAAACCGAAGTTGGTAAACAGGGGATAGATCGTCGGTGTTTTCTTCTTATTAGGCAACAACAGCCGAAGCTTGTCTCAGTAGTTATCTAGGTCTCACTTTACACTCCATGCTGGGATGTTGAGTTATTGCTTGCAGCATTTTGTAGTTAGATTATCTTGTTGTGGCGCAAGATGTCGCCATCTGGGCATTATATCTAGAAACGTCGAGGTCAACAGACACACTCTACTACTACCTCCATCCTAAAAAGAATACAACTCTAACATAGTGTCGCAGTTTAATAACTAATTAGAATATCAAACTAATACTATTAGATTAATTATGAAATAAATTTTTATAATCAATTTATTTAGAGCTATAAATATAAATACTATTTACTAAAAATTTAATCAAATCTCTTGAAAGACGAAATTCGTACCATGCTCTCCGGCCTAATATTTTGCCACGTCAGCAACGATTTCTCAGCCGTTCGATTCGCATGCTGACTTGGATCCAGCCGTCCAACATGCAGCCCCGAAACCTCCCCTCTCTGTTTCTCGAAAGCTCCCTCCGTCTCTCTTACGGCGGCGACGGCGGGCCACAGTGGAGCGAGGTGGCCCTTCCCCGGTCATGGCGGGGGGCAGACCGGCCCCCGGCGCGACGGCATGTGGCCCAGGCCCTCGTCCATGGCAAGGGCGCATCTGCTCTCCGGCGCGGACGCGGCCAACTCCTCGACGCGGGATGCGACCGGCTCCACGGTGCCTGTGCGGCCAGGCCCCGGAAGCACACGACTCCGCCGGCGGGAACTCCTGTTGTTGCCTCCTTGCCTTCTCGCCGACCCTGGCTTCCGTCTAGCACCTCAGCACCTTCTCGGAGGCGAACTTTGTTAGTGGACATCGATGACACGCTCAATCCAAGTTCAACAGCCATAGCTCTAATTCTGCAATCACAAATCCCAGCTACAATCCATGGCCTGATCCTAAAGTCCTATTCAACATCTTGTTGTCCTCTCCAGTGATGGCAGAGACTGCAGGCACCAAGCGCAGGAACTCGCTGCCCAGTGCCCACCACTACTTCGACCTCCTGTACGCATCCAACTACTCTCTGCATTTGCTTTGCATTTGCTTTGTAAGGTGGCCAGTGACTTCTCAATTTCCTTTCATACTGATGCTTCTCAACTGTTCGATGAAATGTCAAGATAGCGTATGCTATATTTTCCATTTCATTCGAGTCAGTGGAAGTAAAAGGTCCTCTAATTTTAAGTTCGTGAAATTCCAAAGGCTACATTTTTCATTCATTTATAGTTAGTGGAAGAAAAAAATAAAACTTAATTATGTGGAAATCCATTATTATCCTTCCATTAGCAGAATAATATTACAGCTTAATGCTTTTAGAATCATCTGTATATATATACTGCACCAATACCTCCATGACGGTGATATATGATAAAACAAACCTTTAATATTCCATGATAGTGCCTACTTTTATTGTTGATTGATCAAACGAAATAGGCAGAGCTACTCTCAAAGTTGACAATATTCATTACAAATTTTCTTCACTATGTGATATTTACTCAATTAACCAAATACCAAGTGGACTCTACGGCCATTCAATTGACTATATCACCTTTATATTTTATAGCTAAGGAAAACTCTCATCGAGCCCCACTAGGCACAAAATGGGTTCATCATACTTATCTAAGAAAAGTCTATACCAAAGCAGTCTGCCAATTACCAGAAAGCTCATACCAAAGCAGAATATAGTTCTCATTTTTGGTACAGGGTTTCACAAATTTGAATATTTGAAGCACTGACAAAAACAATTTAACTTTCTATTTCAGGTTACATATCGGAACTCCTAGGCTGTTATATGCCTTGTGTTACAAACAAGTAGCAGTCTGAGGCTAACTGGATCATAAAACAGTACCATGACAGAATTGAAGTAGCCAGTTTCCCTGCTCTTATCCCTGCTAATCAAATCCATTGAAGATGTGCACCCTCATGGACCTAGGTTATGTTTGCATAGTTGGGAGGAATTTCGGCTACAACTTTGCCGTGGCACTCTTATTGTTTATGTTATCAACTTTTAACTGAATCGTTTCTTGCTAATATTTTTGTGGAATAAGCTGCAGGGTCTAGGTTAGTTTTGCGTGATCTCCAATTCACATTAGGTGCTATATATCAATAGCTCCTCACAACAAATGGTAACTGATTTACCTCTCACACATTGCATTTTCTGTTGGTTGTTTGTGCAACTCTAAAGTTTCTTTTATACCAATAACATAGTATATACTCCCCCGTGCATTAAAAAAATACTAATATAATACATGCATGAGCTTTAGTGGATGTCATGGATCTGTTTTTTTCTTATATTCAGCAAGTCATTTCTATGTTTACTAAATACACTGTTAATATACAAAGGTAGCTTTGCTGCAAGTTACTCCTTTTGTTTTAACAAATTGTCTGTTGGTCTTCTACATCGAATATACTAGCTCTAGCATTATCAGACATGAATCACCCATCCAAAACTCCTCTTATCATCTATGCAGGTGTCTTCACGGCAAAATATGTTCCTCTTACTAAATACACTGTTAATGAAGCAACGGACAGGGGTCACTGTCTCGAAAACATTGCAGTTGAGAGACAGAGGGGAATAGTAAGAGCAAACAGAGGGGAATAGTAAGAGCAACATCTGATAGAACATCTAAATCTTAGCTCTCCCCCTCTCATATGATTTTTCCTTTTTAACCTTATTATCACTTCTTTATTTTATATACTCACTAGAACAAAATGGATGATAGGTTGAGAAAAGTTTGATGTTTTTGAGCAAAATTTTTGTTACATTTCAAAAAACATTAGCTGCACTTCAGGTTAAGAATTGCACAAGTAAAATATTGTGGTATTTTGATTTGGTTAGAAACAGCAAGTGATATCTTGTTCTTAAGATTTATTTACCAAGATTTAATTTGATAAAGTAAGGAGTGTGGACCACTTACCTAGCATTTGCTCTGGCAATAATGAGCTTATGATTACTGGTTATTCTCTATATTGTCATTAAGATATTGAGTTCATGTCATGATCATCAATAGATGATATAACTGTATCCTGAACTCTATATTTCTGCACCCTGTATTGACTATTGTTTTTTATTCGTAGATTGTTTTCTTTAAAGCAGGAAACAAACAGAGGTTATATTCCATTGTTCAAAGAGAGACAAAGCTCAAATGGAGAGCAAGCTGATGTTGTCAATGAAAAGGCCATGCTGCTTTATGCGGTGTCAGGTGATGACCATGCTGAAACAGGTGGAGCTCCAATCGTTGGAGCTGATGGATGTAGCTATGGTTCTTTTCTGAACCAATTGTTCCCTATGGTAAGGTGGTTACAGACAACTCTTGACATAATGGTATCTTTTTGTTTTCTGCCTCGATCTGTCAAAGTCTTCGGTGAGCAATTTGGCATTACGTGGTACATCATATTTTATGCTTTATCTCCAATTAACATTATTATTTTCTGAATTCATGTGTTTTATATTATCATAACGACACATGAATAATCACTCGCAAAGATTCACTTAAAACTCACTATTTTATGCATGCAGTGCTCAAAAACCAAGAGATTTTTTTTAATGCCCAATCTTACCTGCATCAATAAGCATATAACAACAACTACTACCAACAAAGAACTCGACAACCTGATCACGAGCTTGGCATGTTTATGATGCTGTCGAATACATCATTTCACTCCCTTTATTCAAATTAAGACCTATTGGATACTTGGATTCTACTAAAGCTCCAAATATAGAGTTTGACTGCAATTTGTTACCATGTATTACCCTTGATTACCATGCTTGTATACCCATATGGAATTTTTGAGCAATTTACATTGTATAATCTTATTATATAAGCCAAACAAATGCCTGTCGACTCATACCGAATGTCTGTTCACTCATACTGATCAATTCGAGTAAATATAACCTAGAGCGTCTATGCACAAAGCATGGATTATGTAGTAAATCAGATTTTTTTTTTATTTTTTTTTGCTATTTTCCAGAACCTGCACAACAAGATTAGTCCACAATGATTAATGGAGTGATATATAGCATTGATATTAGAATATATACATAGGAGATGGAAAATTAACTTTCTTACATTATAGACCATGGATCAAAATGCTAAGAAGAAAACACTGGCTACACCTGCTTGGTTTGGCACTGGCACAATCAAATGAATGGCGCGGCAACGCCGCGCCTGTCTTTCTAGTGTGAGTTATTTTAACCGGCACGTAACTCATAGTTGTATTTCTTTGGGACAGAGGAAGTACATGGTACGAGTATTCAAGAATCGATCAACTCATAAGACATCCCGCTACATTATTTCCAGAAACATCAAGGTCAACACACACTCTACTACGTAGTATTAAAAAATCGATCAACTCATAAGACAACCCATATTAGGATGGGTCTTATAGACTCCTCTGTAGACCCTTGAAGGTCACTAGTGCTATGGAGCAACAACTGGTTATTTCCTAATGTCTCCTATTCCCACCATATGCATGCATCCACTCTTATGATTTCACATTGTTGCATTGGTTTCTCATATCTTCTGGCTTTGTTATTTGTTTCTCTACTAAGGTGAACATCTATATATACACACTTCCAAATACCAGGGGCGGAGCTAGGCCCTTTGGTTGGTGTCAGCTGACACTGACGAATTTTCCTGTAACCAGTGTAAATACACTGGTATGCACTCTTTCATAAGGTTTCATAAGGTTTCAGTGGTGGCGACCCTGACGCCGTTCATAGCTGGCTTCACCTCTGCCAAATACACGTTACATATGTGAAGGTACATATGGTCCATTAGTATGGACAAATTGTCTGTGTTGTGGCTTTATATATAGAAAAAAGAAATATTTTAATATCTCAGCTTCTACATCAACTAATGCATATAACTATTCATTATTACACACTAGCAAAAAGGAATCTCAAAAACAAAGTTTTGAGCCATCAAGCTAAAAATGTTCTCAAATAGAAAAAACTAAAGAGCAATTATGTTGTAAAACGCCAACCGTGTCTCACAAACACCTCTATTGCGGCTATCTCAATGATCCTATAACCCGCCTTGCCTTCATAGACTAGTGATCCCCCTCCTTTTGTGCTTGCAGAGCAGATGGAGCAGATGATATGGCTGGGACAGCAGGTGATAGGATAGAACTGCGCACATATATCTTTTTGCTCAACTGGGGGCTCGGCTGCTCTAGGGACTTGATCACTTGGGGTAGGGAGCCGTGAGCCATGTGCCGCTCTCGGGCCGGCACTAACGGTCGGCTGAAGCTTTGGAGTTTGTCCTTCTGAGACTCAGGCATCGTCACTGGTGGACGGTAAGGATGGGGATGTTGCTCTAAATAGATATTTGCAGTTCTTCTCTAGTTTAACTTAATGAACTGTAGTGAAAAAAATAAGAAAAAAATTATAAAATTAACTATTTAAGATGAATTAGAGAAGAACCGCGGGTATCTCTTTGGAGCACCATCCCCATTCCTATTGGACGGTGGTCGGTTCCACGGTTAACGAGCGGGAGAGTGAGCAGTGCCGCAGCAGAGCACTGGCGGGCGTCGGGCAGCGCCTGCGGACGGCGGCACGAGTGTCATCGAGAGGAGCGTCTAGGGCCTTGTTCTCTTCCACCGCAAGTTTTTCCACTCTCTCTCCATCACATCAATTTATACCCGTATATATGGAGCATTAAATGTAAGTAAAAAAATAACTAATTACACAGTTTAGTTGTAAATCACGAGATGAATCTTTTGAGCCTAGTTGGGTCATGATTGGACAATATTTGCCAAATACAAACGAAAGTGCTACAGTTGCTCAGATTGCAGAAAGTTGCAATCTGAACAAGGCCTAGGTGACAGACTACGAGACAGGGGGCCGGCATCGATGCTTACTAGGCTTGGCATAACATATTTGTATCAACAAGCAAGCAACAAGAATCGAGAATCGTAGGCATTTTATTTTGACCCAGGCCGGCAGATAGATTCGATCGGCCGGGGCATGTTGTGCCACACCGCTAGCGCTAGCTAGCTCATCCTCATCACGACGGATCAGTGCCGCCACAGGCCCTCAGCTTTGCTAGCTCATCCGTAGGATGGATCGACCTACACGATCCATTGGAGTTAGAGCACCGAGCCACAGCAGGATTATACATATGGATAGATCGCTGCTCCTGGAGACTCATTTGCTTCTGCGGATCGGATCCGCTTCGCTCCACGGAGCAACTATCCCCATCTTTAATCTTTCCTAATGTCTCCTATTCTTACAATGCACTCTGTCATTTTCTTCAGACTTTGCTTTCTCACTACTCACTGCCTTCTTTGCGTCTGGTTCTCTACATACTTAGCAGCGTAAGCAAGAAGGGGTTCATATTTGTGGCTTTAGCAGAAGTGGATGGATAAAATAGTAGTGGAGCTTGTATATATGTCCAGCTCATCATGGAGTAGCTGGTATGAACTCGTTGCACTCTACTCTCAGTCCTCGTGCACCCAATTACGTATAATGGGATGGCCTGAATCGAAGCCAATGAATGTTCTAGGTCGAGAATGATACTCTGAGTCCAGAAGAAGAAAGTAAAATAAATGAAAGAATGAACAGAAAGTTACTCCTACATGATGTTCAGCAAGCTTGATGAACCAGGCATCGATCTATTAATAATGCATTAGAAGTGGCAGTTGAGTTCATTGCTACAGTTGGCACAGGCAGAACCAAGCCAACCCAATCAGTACAAAGGATTAATAACAAAATAAAAGATGTCTGCCATGCTCATCCATTACTGCTCCAAAATAGTTCTGCAGCAATAAAGTTACTCCTATATTCAGTTTTTCTGTACAATTTTTGTTTTTCACTTTCTATCGTCTAATAAAATCAGCGGCAAAGCTTTTGCCATCCTTTCTAAAAAAAAAAAATTTCAAAACAATACTCAAAACAATATCATTTGATAAAGGGATAAAATGTTTG
>JADLZL010007510.1:0-25527 GCA_015844335.1 Chrysopogon serrulatus | reverse complement strand
CCAGATTAAAATTGTTTGAACATTTTATAAACTCTTTCTTTTTGTGCTTATTGGCTAACATATGCTCCTGCTATCTATTATAATTAGTCGATATTGACCAACCCAACTAAGCATGGTACTAAATGACATGAACTACTCTCAATAGTAGATAATAGATACTCTCGTTATCTATTTTTTTTTTATTTTTTCTATATTTTGTTTTTGTGTTGCTGCTTACTAGTGTTTGTTGAGTGATAGTTATGAGTCATACATGACGACAACATTTTATGTTTTCTACACTAATACAGTCATAGATAGAACCAAGTGACACTTAATTATGTTGGTACTAAGGTTTTTGTTTGGCCTACCTTATAAGCTGCCTACTGCCAGAATAAGCTAAAACTACAAACAAAATGGCATGCTCTTTTCTAACCACAATTGTCCTCGTAGCCTCTAATCTATCTCTAATACTTAAAAGACAAAATTTCTCTCCACCCATTTTTTGGTTCATCTCTCCTTTAACTACCGAATAATGAAGAGTTTTTTGATCCTATTATTACAACCTTCATATCCTATAAGTAATCCGGACTTATATAATCAGTGTCGAGGTATAACAACTCACGTCTAGCTAGAGACGATAGATTCTCCGTTTCTTCTCCAGCTCGTTCTTTCTTTCCTTTTTCTTCCCTCGCTCAGGGTGTCCGTACGACAGTGTCTCAAGGAATATGCAGGTATGGTCTGGCTCTGGCTGGCCACATTCGATTTATTTCGTCACTTCTAGGGCCTTTTACCTATGTGCCATCAAAAAAGTTGTACCAGATCTGTGTGCCACTCGAAAGTTCAACCAAACCTATGTACTATCGTTCATCTTCGTTTTTTTCTCTACGCCATTCCGTCCGTTTTCATGTCTAACGGTGTCAACCAGGTGGGTTAGCTCGCGCATGAGCTGTTGCGCCATCGCTGCGCTGCCCGCAGGCACGAGATGCAGCGCCGCCGCGTGCTGGCCATCCATGGAAGCGAGCTGCTGCTTCTTCGCCGCCATTGGAGCGAGTTGCTATGCCGCCGCCGCCGCCGCCGCTACTGGACGCCGCAGGCACGAGCTGCAGCGCTGCCCCACGGTCTGCGTCGGCGGCTACCTCAGCGGCGGCGGGTTCGGCTCCATGATGCGGAAGCACGGGCTCGGCGAGGACAACGTGGTGGACACGGAGGTGGTGGACGCCGAGGGGAGGCTCCTGGACCGCGCGGCCATGGGCGAGGTGTAACACCCCCGGTGTTACGCGCTAAATCATTTACTAAATCATCTCATAAGCTTCATATTAATCTTGAAGTGCATGTTGTGTTGTTGAGGTTAAGCTTGTTGTCTTTAATTAATGTCGTGCTCAAACACTAGAAAATAAATGTTAGTATTAAGTAATTAACATTGGTGCTGAGCAAGTGGCTTAACTGAATTTAGCTAATAAAATTTAGCTTCAACGTTGATGTCCAACTTAAAAGTATAATTGCTGTAAATAAATATAAGTTTTCTTGGTCAGGTAAATAAAAGAAAATAAAGCGGCAACACACACACACACACACTCACGTACTCAACACCAAGTCATGCACACACGTACATGCATGCCATCTACCACACGCACATGCACGTACGTGCACACTCATCTTGATCACACACTGCATGCCTTTGCCCAGCATGCATGCGTCCACTCTTCACGGACGAGCGTCTGCGCGGCTTGTTTTAGGCAATTAATTGCTGCTCCACGCACTGCTACTGCGTTGAGCCGTCCACGTCCTACAGCATCCATGCTGATCCCTGCGAGGCTGCCGACCGCGTGTCTGGTCAAGCTGGCCACAGCCATCTCCCCGCCGTGCACTCGTGCCACATGCAGCCCCTTGGCCGCGGCCTTGCTGCCGTTGCCGTCGCGTCGCCTCCGCCTGCGAGTGGTCGTCTTCATTGACGTCTTGCCATTTATGGCACTACGGCCGCACGAGCTTTATTATCTCCTCAATCATCTCACGATCGTACACGCGCTGCTGCACCAGTGCATGATCGAGCCTAGAACCATAAACTCGAGCACGTTGTAAACTGGAGCTGCGTCGTCCCTGGTGCTCTCCACGATGTTCACTCATGCGCCGTCCGGGGGCTAGCAGCCAGCCGTCTTTCCAATACAGTGACGCAGCTGGCCGTCGTCTCGCCTTGTCTTCTCCATTAATGGTTGTCGACACCATCGACCAGTCATCGCAATTGAAGGCAGCCAGCAGGCGAGACTGCGTCACGCCAAAGCCACCTCCGTAGCTTAATTCAATTCGACATGGATGAGTCGACTCAGCTCGATTCGACGCGTCCACAGTTTCGCCATTAAGTGCTCTGATCGACCAATCCCATCCTGCCTTGCTTGATGCCATGCCAAAGCTCCAAGTGGAGTTTTCCCCCTGTCGTCCGTCCTTTTTGAAGCCGGAAACAACGCACTCAGTCGCACCAATCATTCCGAGCCTCATCGTTCAGTTAAAGGGCACCTCTAGCTTCGCCTCGATCCTCCCCCATCCTGCGCACTCCAGCTGAGCCGCTGCCGCTGCTGCAGTCCTAGAGGTGTTGCCGCGGCCGTGCCCGCCGCCGAGCCGCCGCTGAGCCGTTCGGTCGCCCGCGGCCAACGCTGCTCGGCCACCCTCCGTCCCTAGCCATTGCCGTAGCTGTGATCGCGGTGGGCTTCCATTGCTTCTCCTCCATCCGGTTGCCGTCTCCGGGGTCGTAGTTCGCCGGAACGCCGCCGTGTGCCTGGCGTCCGTGAGCTCCTCCTGTGTGCGTGCGTGAAGGTAAGAGAAGGAGCTGTAGGATAGAATACAGGAGAAACTAGGGGGTTATGTGTGATTCAGCAAGAGACATACAAATAGTAAAAGAGCTGATCAAAGTTTAAAAGGAGTTGGGGGTTTCCACCGTTAAAAGCCTGTTAGCTTCTTTCTCTTCCAGTTGTGCATTAAATTTACTTGACCTTGTTAAATCTGTATAAATTTAAAATTAAGTCCTAAAATTATGATTCTGATTTTGTTAGACTCCTGGTGTTCCCTACGATGTGCTAGAGTAGATTAATTAATCTAGTGCTTAATTTTTTTTAGGTCTGCAATAAATAACAAATAGGCTTCCGTAATTGCTGTGCTAATTTTTATGATTAATTGGTACTTGCTATAGACTTGGAAAATTTAACAGTAGGTTACCGTAAGAATTAGCCACTTCCAATAATTTGTGTACTCTCATGCTAGACTGTATGCCTGAGTTATAATTGTCTAGCTTGTTTCCGGTTATTTATTAGCATGAGTATCAGATCAGTAGTTTATTAAATTGGTTCCTTAAACGTCTCTGGTAATATTCTGCTAGTCCGTAGATGGTTAATAAACCGAGTTAGCTTTAGTAGTTTATTTAGGTGCTCCTTCATGTAATTGTCGTAGCTCAAAATGATTAGTTTAATTAGGTAACTAAAGTACGTACCTTACTCCGAGTATATAGTAAATAAAATAGAAAGTTAGTTATAATTGCTTGCCATGAGATGATAACGCTTGCCATTGGTGTTAGTCATTAGAGCTGGCTGTTAGTTTAGCTTTAATGTGTTTATTAGATTTAAGAGTTGTTGTTGCCTTTATTCATTGCATCATCATCGCATGCATGTAGAGAACGAGTCCGTCTTGTCGATCCCGGCGACGTCGAGTACGAGGAGGTGATCGAGGAGTACGTGGAGGAGTTTCCCCGGACCGGGGCGTCCCCAGGAGTCTCGGGAGTTCCAGAGCCGTGGGTGATCGACTCGGTGACCCGCCCGCCCAAGGCAAGCCCCTGCATAACCCCTATTTTATAATTAAATGAATATCTATATGTTATGCATTTACGTTCTGAGGAATTGTTATGAAACCCACATGCATATATTTATCTATCCTATGAGTCCTACTAGTTCGGGATCGAGTAGTCTGCTATGCTTAGGTTTGTCGGTAGCGTGAGTAACCCGCCGTTACTCACAATAGGATTTATTATTTAACTCACATGGATAAAGTGGTGGAAAGGAATATGTTGACCAGGGCAGGGGATATGGTATGGTTCTTGGTGGTGTGTAACAAGTTATGTCCTGCGGCCACAGGCTTAATTTGGTTACACGGTTTCCCTGTCTGCGTCGGTTAAGGACCGATCGTTGCTAAGGGTTGAAGGTTAAGCCATAGATCTCCTTGTCCCGAACACATACGTGTTTATGGGAGCTCGAAAGGCTTGCTCTCTCTTGTCTTGGGTTCCGCTCCGTCTGACCGGCCGTATGGGGCGGGGGATGGTGGAGGTCCTTGCACCGCGTTACCGGTCGGGCCGGTAATGTCGGGGGCTTGGAGTCCAAGTTCGGACGAGGGGACACAGAGCCCCTGGGCAAAAGCAAGTTGTTCTCGTCCGTGTCTAGGATGCAAAGGGGGGTGTGTCTCTCGGGGCACCCACCGGGTAAATTGATTCGCGAATCGCCGTTCAATGAACGGTGCGGCAAGGGCTTTATTCGGCATCGTAGTAAGAAATGGAAGTTGGAAAAGAGGTTAAAGATATATCGATTGCTTACCACATGCTTGCAAATAGACAGGTGCTTACATAGTATGATTAGCTATTGAACTAAAATACGGCTAATGACTTGAAGTAAGGATTTATGCTTAGTAATGCTTTTCGCAAATAAACTAAACCAAGAAGCCATATAGCCTACTCATATCCTTGAGAGTCGGGATATATAATTTCCATCGGGTAAGTCTTGCGAGTACATTGTGTACTTCGGGGTTTATTTCCCCTGTTGCGTGGTTCAGCTTGAGGAGTAGCTTTGTGTGGAGGATTCATCCGGTGGGCACAGACGGAATCCTTTGTATCGCGTTCCGCTAGAAGTTTATTTCAGTTCTGCTGTTTTAAATTCCGCACTCTGAACTCGGGTATTGTAATGAATAAATTTTAAGACTCTTATTGTATGAAATGAATTAAATGATGTAAGTTCCGTACTCAATGTATCCTGGTTAAATTTGTGGTTTATCGAGTTCTCCCCCGTTGGGTGTGCTCGACAGAATCGATTAAATTAGTACGCTCCCTTGGGTACTTAGCGTCTAATGGAAGACAAGTACTCTTGTGAGTGTATTAATTTGGGCGGTTACGCCCACGTGGTATCGAGCATAATTGAGTATTCGGAGCTTAAGAACCTATTTCTAAAATCTAAAACTGGACCAACAAAAGTCTATTCAAAAGGTTAGGGCGTGGTCCTTTGCGTATATAAGTATAAGCCCTAGAAATATGGTTATGTACCTAGGATAGTGGCACTAGTTTTAACTAATCATTTTTTCTGCAGTACACTAACTTGCATAACGTAAGAATCGATTAGCATCCGGCAAGTGAGTGTGCGATGTGCCAAAGTTTTGCGTGCCACTATATTTCTCGGCTTGAGCGGCGAATAGGTCGAGCATGCATCATTAAAGAGAAAACTTTATATGATTAAGCCTCCCCCTCACGTGAACCTCAATAATTGATAATTCACTAAAAATCATTGCTCTCATCCAAGTAGAAATCTAAATTCTAAAAGATGTTGTTTCGGTCTTGTCGGTTCCTCGGTCGGGTTTCGAGTTGGAAGACCGGGTTGCTGATTTTGGATGGTCTGCCTTGCGGATGAGGGTTAACTCCGAGCGTGGTAGCTACAAATGGTGGAAACATGCAAAGGCGATGGTGGCCGGGAGGAGGTTCGGGGTGGTGGTCGTGGTACCGACGGGGGGTCGGGCGGCTTCGAGGCTCGTCAACCACCACCACCACTAGTTCCCCCGACCATCACGGAGATGATGGCGGAGATGGCAGCCGCTCGCCGAGACTCAGCCCGTGCCCTGGAATTGATGGCACAGGCTATTGGAGGATTTCCCCGCTGTGGAAATGGTGGGAAGGGAGGCGGTGGTCAAGACCGGGAGAAGTCCCGCACCTATAAGGACTTCGTGGGGACTCGACCACCTACTTTCACCCCAACGGCGAGCCTCTTGACGCGGAGCATTGGCTTCGTGGTGCGGAGCGTAGTTCTTCTTTGCTCACGGGATCACCGACGACCAGAAGGTGCACTTTGCCGCGCAAGAACTGCACGGGTCCGCGACTACTTGGTGGGACACTTTCACTGCCATGCGGCGCGGGTCACCGGTGACTTGGGGCGAGTTACGCGCGCCTTCCGTCAAGACTTTGTTCCCGGCGGCCATCCGAAAGAGGAAGTCAAGGAGTTCATTGATCCGAAGCAAGGGAACATGTCCGTAATGGATTATGTTCACAAGTTCAACGACTGTCCCCAATCTTTGGCTTTCGTGTGGACACCGATGAGAAGAAGATGGATTGTTTCAACCGTGGTCTTACCGGTCTTATGCAGGGAGAAGTCAGATATCTTGGAGGTTACCGTACTTTTGGTGAGTTGATGAATCTTTGCCATCACTATGGAGGGATTGCAGCGTGACACACAGGCAGAGTGGAGCAGGAAGAGAGCAGCTATGGGTTCTTCTAGTCATCAGCAATCTCGGAAGGTCCAGATGGTCCGGAGGGTGCCTCACAACTCTCCTGGGGGACAGCATTCATACCCAGTCTCGGCCGGGCCGTCCGATGTACCCGGCCTCGATGCCGTGCACCCACCCAAAGAGACCCAGCGAACCACACCCGACCCCGAGACAGCGGTTTCCACCTCGTCGAGGGTCGGGAAAGCGGCAAAGCGATTGCACCCAATGCCCATTTCAAGTGTGGCAAAGAAGGTCACTTTATTCGAATTGTCCGCAGAACCAGCCTTCTCGGTCTTGACCTAACTCCCGTTTGGTCAAGAGGACCTTTATTAAGAAGAAGATGCCCGCCGGCCACCTTTGGACAAGTTAACTACACCGAGGCGGATGAGATCCCGCGGGGAGAGCCCGTGATGGCTGGGTATGTTCTCCATCAATTCCCATCCAGCATTCGTGTTGTTCGATTCTGGTGCATCACATTCATTTATGAGCATGGGATATGCACTAAGGAACAGTATTCCCACGGTGGAAATGTCATTTGCCTATAAGATATTGACACCGGGAGCACATCGTTGCATTAACACCCGGACAGAGACAAATCCGGTGTAGTGCTAGCCACTTACACCTATCGTGTCCGGTTTATGATACTACCCGGGCGGGGGTTAGATGTGATCCTTGGGATGAACTGGATGCAACAAAATAGGGTAGTCTTAAACCTTAATCGAGAGAGCGGTTGAGTTGAAGCTTCCTTGTTACGAGGGCAGGATGTCTCTTCTTATGCCTCCAGTTACATCCTTACCGGTGGTTGCCCATGCTTTGAAGCTTCTGGCGATCTTGCTTCCATTCCCCGTGGTATGTGAGTTTCCCGATGTTTTTCCCGATAAGCTCCCTGGGTTGCCACCCGATAGAAAGTAGAGTTCACCATAGAATTGGAGCCGGGGACTGTCCCTGTTTCGCGGCGTCCTTACCGCATGGCTCCACCAGAGTTAGCTGAGATGAAGAAGCAATTAGAAGAGCTATTAAAAGACCGTTTCATCCGTCCCTAGCACTTCACCTTGGGGTTGCCCCCGCCATTTTTGTGAAGAAGAAGGATGGTACTCTTCGTATGTGTGTGGATTACCGCCCTCTTAATGCGGTAACCATTAAGAACAAGTATCCCTTGCCCCGTATAGACATCTTGTTTGATCAACTAGCTGGTGCTAAGGTGTTCTCAAAAATTGACCTCCGTTCTGGGTACCATCAGATAAAAATCCGACCCGAAGATATTTCTAAAACAGCCTTCTCTACTAGGTACGGCCTTTATGAGTACCTAGTCATGTCCTTTGGTCTCACCAATGCTCCTGCCTTCTTCATGTATCTCATGAATTCTGTCTTCATGCCGGAGTTGGACAAGTTCGTGGTAGTTTTCATTGATGATATCCTGGTATACTCCAAAGATCAGCAAGAGCATGAGCAGCATCTGCGTGTAGTGTTGACTCGGCTGCGAGAGCACAAGCTGTATGCCAAGTTCAGCAAGTGTGCATTCTGTTGGACCGAGTGGAATTTACGGGACATGTCTTGACTCCGGAGGGTATCTCTGTTGATCCTAGTAAGGTGCAAGATGTCTTAAATTGGCAATCTCCGAATCAGCTCATCAAATCCGTCAATTTTTTGGGTTTAGGCCGGTTATTATCGGCGTTTCATTCCAGACTTCTCTAAACTAGCCCAACCCATGACCAATGCGCTTCGAAAGGATTCCAAATTTGTGTGGACTCACTGCTTGTGAGGAAGCTTTTCAAACTCTAAAGAAATTGCTCACCTCAAATTTGATTCTTGCTCAACCGATATTGAGAGACCCTTTGATGTATATTGTGATGCATCCAAGACGGGACTTGGATGTGTGCTCATGCAAGAAGGAAGAGTGATAGCCTATGCTTCCCGTCGGTTGAAGAAGCATGAAGTTAATTATCCTACCCATGATTTAGAGCTTGCTTGCAGTTGTGCATTCTCTAAAAATTTGGAGGCACTACCTATTGGGAAATAAAGTGCACGTCTATACGGACCACAAAAGCCTCAAATATATTTTTACCCAACCTGAGTTAAACATGAGGCAGAGAAGATGGCTTGAGTTAATCAAGGATTATAACTTGGAAGTTCATTATCACCCTGGAAAAGCCAATGTAGTAGCTGATGCTTTGAGTAGGAAGCCATATAGAGCCAAGGAGTCCTTGCCTCAATCTCACCCTGAAATACTAGCTCATATTTCTTTGGTCTCTAGCTTACATGAGAGGATTATTATGGAGCGAGACAAGATCTTTGAAGAAATCCCTCATATCAAGAAGTTGATGATCAAAACCGTGGTCCCCACTTTAGCATTGATGATCCGGGTGTGTTAAGGTTTAAAAATCGTTTGGTCGTGCCGGCAAACGAGGACCTTAGGAGGACAATTTTGGAGGAGGCTCATAATTCCAAGTTGTCTATACATCCCGGAAGTAACAAGATGTATCATGATCTGCGTCAGCTGTATTGGTGGCCCAATTTGAAGCAAGACATTACCAAGTATATTGCTGAGTGTGACACCTGTAGGAGGGTTAAGGCGGATCACCTCTGTACCCCCAGTTATTTGCGGCCTCCGCCTATCCACGCTTGGAAGTGGGAAGACATTTCTATGGATTTTATCGGTGGTCTACCCCATGACGCCAAGGGGCATGACTCCATCCGGGTCATAGTGGATCGTCTCACCAAATCTGCTCATTTTCTTCCCAGTAAAGACAAAGCATACAGACCACCGATTATGCTAAGTTGTATTTTGAGAAGATTGTATGTTTGCATGGAGTACCGTTGACCATTATTTCTGATCGAGGGTCGGTGTTTGTTTCTCAATTCGGAGGCAATTACGTAAATGTTTGGGCACTCAACTTCTTGCTAGTACGGCCTATCACCCGCAGAACGATGGTCGACCGAGAGAGTTAACCAAATCCTGGAGGATATGTTGAGAGCTTGTGTCATTTCTTTTCCCGAGAAGTGGGATGACCGCTTGCCTTTTGCTTTGAGTTTTCGTATAATAACAGTTATCAAGAAAGTATTAAGATGGCACCGTTTGAAGCTCTTTATGGCAAGAAGTGTAGGACCCCACTTAACTGGGTTGAAGTGGGAGATCGTGGTCACTTTGGACCTGATATTGTCAAGAACGCAAGAGAGCAAGTTCGTGTGATTCGAGTCATTTAAGAGCAAAGACAAGCTCGTCGAGAAAAAGTTACGCGGATAAGAGGAGAAGACCATTGGAATTTGAAGAGGGTGACTATGTCTATATTAAGGTGTCTCCTATGAGGGGTGTGCACCGGTTTGGAGTACAAGGAAAGTTGGCTCCCGATATGTTGGACCTTACAAGATCTTAGAGCGATGCGGTCCTGTTGCTTATCGTATCCGGCTTCCGATATCTTGTCGGCAATCCCACAATGTTTTCCATGTTTCCCGTTTAAAGAAGTGTTTGAGAGTTCCAACAGAAGTAGTGGAGATCGAAGGATTATCTCTCCAACCTGATCTCACATATATTGAGCACCCTATCAAGGTCCTAGATGAGAAGGAAAGGGTGACAAGAAACAAAATAATAAAGTTCTATAAAGTCCATGGCAAAATCATTCAGAGGAAGAAGCAACTTGGGAACAAGAAGATTATCTTTTGGAAAACTACCCTCACCTTCTCCCTAATGTGCCGAGGTAATTAAAATAAAAATGTTCAGCATATCCTATCCTTCCACACTAGGCACACACATGAAATCTCGAGGACGAGATTTTTGTTAGGGGAGGAGCCTGTAACACCCCGGTGTTACGCTAAAATCATTTACTAAATCATCTCATAAGCTTCATATTAATCTTGAAGTGCATGTTGTGTTGTTGAGGTTAAGCTTGTTGTCTTTAATTAATGTCGTGCTCAAACACTAGAAAATAAATGTTAGTATTAAGTAATTAACATTGGTGCTTTGAGCAAGTGGCTTAACTGAATTTAGCTAATAAAATTTAGCTTCAACGTTGATGTCCAACTTAAAAGTATAATTGCTGTAAATAAATATAAGTTTTCTTGGTCAGGTAAATAAAAGAAAATAAAGCGGCAACACACACACACACACACTCACGTACTCAACACCAAGTCATGCACACACGTACATGCATGCCATCTACCACACGCACATGCACGTACGTGCACACTCATCTTGATCACACACTGCATGCCTTTGCCCAGCATGCATGCGTCCACTCTTCACGGACGAGCGTCTGCGCGGCTTGTTTTAGGCAATTAATTGCTGCTCCACGCACTGCTACTGCGTTGAGCCGTCCACGTCCTACAAAGATCCATGCTGATCCCTGCGAGGCTGCCGACCGCGTGTCTGGTCAAGCTGGCCACAGCCATCTCCCCCCCCGTGCACTCGTGCCACATGCAGCCCCTTGGCCGCGGCCTTGCTGCCGTTGCCGTCGCGTCGCCTCCGCCTGCGAGTGGTCGTCTTCATTGACGTCTTGCCATTTATGGCACTACGGCCGCACGAGCTTTATTATCTCCTCAATCATCTCACGATCGTACACGCTGCTGCACCAGTGCATGATCGAGCCTAGAACCATAAACTCGAGCACGTTGTAAACTGGAGCTGCGTCGTCCCCCCTGGTGCTCTCCACGATGTTCACTCATGCGCCGTCCGGGGCTAGCAGCCAGCCGTCTTTCCAATACAGTGACGCAGGCTGGCCGTCGTCTCGCCTTGTCTTCTCCATTAATGGTTGTCGACACCATCGACCGGTCATCGCAATTGAAGGCAGCCAGCGGGCGAGACTGCGTCACGCCAAAGCCACCTCCGTAGCTTAATTCAATTCGACATGGATGAGTCGACTCAGCTCGATTCGACGCGTCCACAGTTTCGCCATTAAGTGCTCTGATCGACCAATCCCATCCTGCCTTGCTTGATGCCATGCCAAAGCTCCAAGTGGAGTTTTCACTGTCGTCCGTCCTTTTGAAGCCGGAAACAACGCACTCAGTCGCACCAATCATTCCGAGCCTCATCGTTCGGTTAAAAAAGGGCACCTCTAGCTTCGCCTCGATCCTCCCCATCCTGCGCACTCCAGGTGAGCCGCTGCCGCTGCTGCAGTCCTAGAGGTGTTGCCGCGGCCGTGCCGCGCCGCGAGCGCCGCCGAGCCGTTCGGTCGCCCGCGGCCAACGCCGCCGGCCACCCTCCGTCCTAGCCATTGCCGTAGCTGTGATCGCGGTGGGCTTCCATTGCTTCTCCTCCATCCGGTTGCCGTCTCCGGGGTCGTAGTTCGCCGGAACGCCGCCGTGTGCCTGGCGTCCGTGAGCTCCTCCTGTGTGCGTGCGTGAAGGTAAGAGAAGGAGCTGTAGGATAGAATACAGGGAGAAACTAGGGGGTTATGTGTGATTCAGCAAGAGACATACAAATAGTAAAAGAGCTGATCAAAGTTTAAAAGGAGTTGGGGGTTTCCACCGTTAAAAGCCTGTTAGCTTCTTTCTCTTCCAGTTGTGCATTAAATTTACTTGACCTTGTTAAATCTGTATAAATTTAAAATTAAGTCCTAAAATTATGATTCTGATTTTGTTAGACTCCTGGTGTTCCCTACGATGTGCTAGAGTAGATTAATTAATCTAGTGCTTAATTTTTTTAGGTCTGCAATAAATAACAAATAGGCTTCCGTAATTGCTGTGCTAATTTTTATGATTAATTGGTACTTGCTATAGACTTGGAAAATTTAACAGTAGGTTACCGTAAGAATTAGCCACTTCCAATAATTTGTGTACTCTCATGCTAGACTGTATGCCTGAGTTATAATTGTCTAGCTTGTTTCCGGTTATTTATTAGCATGAGTATCAGATCAGTAGTTTATTAAATTGGTTCCTTAAACGTCTCTGGTAATATTCTCGCTAGTCCGTAGATGGTTAATAAACCGAGTTAGCTTTAGTAGTTTATTTAGGTGCTCCCTTCATGTAATTGTCGTAGCTCAAAATGATTAGTTTAATTAGGTAACTAAAGTACGTACCTTACTCCGAGTATATAGTAAATAAAATAGAAAGTTAGTTATAATTGCTTGCCATGAGATGATAACGCTTGCCATTGGTGTTAGTCATTAGAGCTGGGTGTTAGTTTAGCTTTAATGTGTTTATTAGATTTAAGAGTTGTTGTTGCCTTTATTCATTGCATCATCATCGCATGCATGTAGAGAACGAGTCCGTCTCTTGTCGATCCCGACGCCGAGTAGTACGAGGAGGTGATCGAGGAGTACGTGGAGGAGTTTCCCGGACCGGGGCGTCCCAGAGTCTCGGGAGTTCCGGGAGCCGTGGGTGACCGACTCGGTGACCCCCTTTGCCCAAGGCAAGCCCCTTGCATAACCCCTATTTTATAATTAAATGAATATCTATATGTTATGCATTTACGTTACAGAATTGTTATGAAACCCACATGCATATATTTATCTATCCTATGAGTCCTACTAGTTCGGGATCGAGTAGTCGCTATGCTTAGGTCGTGTCGGTAGCGTGAGTAACCTGCCGTTACTCACAATAGGATTTATTATTTAACTCACATGGATAAAGTGGTGGAAAGGAATATGTTGACCGGGCAGGGATATGGTATGGTTCTTGGTGGTGTGTAACAAGTTATGTCCTGCGGCCACAGGCTTAATTTGGTTACACGGTTTCCCTGTCTGCGTCGGTTAAGGACCGATCGTTGCTAAGGGTTGAAGGTTAAGCCATAGATCTCCTTGTCCCGAACACATACGTGTTTATGGGAGCTCGAAAGGCTTGCTCTCTCTTGTCTTGGGTTCCGCTCAAATGCCTGGACCGGGCTGTATGGGGGCGGGATGGTGGAGGTCCTTGCACCGCGTTACACGGTCAGGCCGGTAATGTCGGGGGGCTGGAGTCCAAGTTCGGACGGGGACACGGAGCCCCGGCGGGGGAAAGCAAGTTGTTCTCGTCTCAGTGTCTAGGATGCAAAAGGGGGAGTGTGTCTCTCGGGGCACCCACCTGGGTAAATTGATTCGCGAATCGCCGTTCAATGAACGGTGCGGCAAGGGCTTTATTCGGCATCGTAGTAAGAAATGGAAGTTGGAAAAGAGGTTAAAGATATATCGATTGCTTACCACATGCTTGCAAATAGACAGTGCTTACATAGTATGATTAGCTATTGAACTAAAATACGGCTAATGACTTGAAGTAAGGATTTATGCTTAGTAATGCTTTTCGCAAATAAACTAAACCAAGTAAGCCATATAGCCTACTCATATCCTTGAGAGTCGGGATATATAATTTCCATCGGGTAAGTCTTGCGAGTACATTGTGTACTCGGGGTTTATTTCCCCAAGGTGTGTTCAAATTGAGGAGTAGCTTTGTGTGGAGGATTCATCTGGTGGGCACAGACGGAATCCTTGTATCGCGTTCCGCTAGAAGTTTATTTCAGTTCTCGCTGTTTTTAAATTCCGCACTCAACTCGGTATTGTAATGAATAAATTTTTAAGACTCTTATTGTATGAAATGAATTAAATGATGTAAGTTCCGTACTCAATGTATCCCCGTTAAATTTGTGGTTTATCGAGTTCTCCCGTTGGGTGTGCTCGACAGAATCGATTAAATTAGTACGCTCCCTTGGGTACTTAGCGTCTAATGGAAGACAAGTACTCTTGTGAGTGTATTAATTTGGGCGGTTCTCGCCACACGAGGGCCTCTTTTCTCGAGGCCCGGCGGCGGCGGGGCGAGCTTCGCGTGGTGGTTTCATGGGCGGTGCGGGCCGGGTCCCCATGCCGCGTGTCGCCTCTCTGTCTTCAACTCTTCACCATGCGCCGCATCGTCCCGCCGCGGGACCGATGGCGTACCCAGGCGGCGGTCCCGCCTCTGGCGAATCGGGCGGCGTGCGGCGCACGCGCTCCCCGACGACACTGCTCGTGAAGGCGGCCATGGAACCGAGCTCGACGGCCTGTTCGTGAAGGCGTCCCCGTTTGTCCGTCGCGCGTTGCAAGCGAACGAGAATCCAGTGACTGGTTGTGTACGTGTGTGTTCATTTTTTTATTTACTTCACAATTTTTTAGTGATTAATATGTCGCCTAAAATATATGTAAATTACACAAAATACTATGTATCGTTAGGAATATGTGATTGATTTTTTTTACATTTTTTCTCCATTCATGAGTTATCGAAAAAACATGCAAATTAGTAGCTTTTATGCGTATGTAAGTTCACACCTTCGCCCGCGCCGGCCTCCTGGCCCCGCTTTCTGATGGCCTCTTTGGGTCTTTGTGGCGTAACCTTCTAAATTATATGGTCCACAAGCACCGACATTGTCCCTAAGACCTCTGTCGGCTATGCTTGTACACCACATAACCTAGATTGTTTTGTCGGGTGGATCCCCGATAAACCACGATTCCTCCAGGATCGATACTTACAGAGACATCACAGTATTACAACAGTTTTCATACACAAATACCAGAGTAGCGGAAGACTTACAATAACTTAATATACAAACCATTTGATAAACTTATACAAACCAGAGTGTTATTATTACAAAACGGCGGAAGTATCATTACTTAACCTTATTACATTCACACAACAAAATATGCCCTGCCCATGGGCCACACAACCTATTCCTCGGCAGACTCTTCCTCGATCACCGTCATGCAACAAGGGTCGTAGCACACTTGTTCACACGGTTCACCTGCAACAGGGGTTCAACAAACCCTGAGTACAAAAGGTACTCCGCAAGACTTACCCGACTAAAAATTGGGGAGAAGACTCAGGAATGCTGACTAATAGGAATCAAGGTGAGGCTTTAGGAAGATCAAAAACACCTTTTACGAAAAGAGACTAAGCCAGTCCTTACTATAACAAACACTTGTCAAACATATAACGAATTCAAAGCTTTCCAGGCTCACCACTTTCATCATTACTACGATGCTGACGCTTAGTCAAGTCTCCCATATCGTGGAGCAACGACGATTCGAATCGCTTAATATACCCAGCTGGGGCTTCCTAGCCACACGATGTATGCAGGACCAAACATCTTACATACATCAACTCACGCTTGTATTTCTCCCTGCAAGAACGGGTCCTAGCCACGAGAGCACGGTACACCATCTCCCTACGCCGTCTGTACGTCGACGGTGCGCTCGTAGTGTGGGTATCCGCTACTTTCCGTCCCGGTGTCCGTCCTCGTCACGGATGATACAAGGGAGCTTACCGCCATTAGCATGCGACTAGTACTATCCAATAACCTTCTTGACCACGGGATCACCACAACGGACGGTCCTTAACCGACACAAGTGGATCGATACTACACCGGGGCACTAGCCCTTCCCCGGTGCAAGTCACTCCACCTGGCGTCTCGATTTACTCATCATCATGCTTTGTAGTGTATCCTTGGCCCCGCTCGAACAAGGATAAACGACAAGCAACATCGTTTTTTGTAACTTCCCTTCGTGAGGGTATTGTTATCACACTTTTGAAAACAGTTGCTCAAAACCCTACACTAGTAGCAAGGCTAAGCGTGTACTAAACTTTTCGAAAGCAAAGCAGGTATTCAGGATCATGTATCAAGGTACGGTAAATGCATCAAAGTAGGATATCACACAATTCCTACCATCTAATGCATCATCTCAGGAACATAAAATATAAAGCTTTTCGAAATACAAGGAATTGTTTAAATGCATCCGGGGCTTGCCTTGGGGCTCGAAGAAGTGAGGTTCCACTACACAAGTACCAAGATCAGATCTTGCCTCCTCACGATGATCACCTTCCTCAAGAACAGGAGTTGGATCTACTCCTTCCTCAGTCCGATACGGCACGACAGAGATGCATGATTACAATGCAGTAATTAAAAGAGCATGCGATAATGATGCAACGACAACTAGTTGATCTTGAGTACAACTTTCCTTCACGGTAACGTTGCATAACAGAAGTATAACTAGCGTCGACGACGACGGACTAACGACACGCAATCAACATAAAATGCCGAAGATCATTAGGGCTAATGACCTAGGGTCATCACTCAATCCCAAAATCAAGCAACTCTAATAGTGATTAAGGTTAATTACTAATTTATTAACTATTTTTACAGTTGTTGAAAGCCGCTAATTAACTTGCTAATTGGAGATTAACTAAACCCTAATTAGTTAAAGAATTAATTAATTAAACATTACTTAAACAGGGTATTAATTAAGCATAATATAAGAATTAGTCAAAACATGATCCAACTTCATAATTAAGATTATCATCATCTAATTAGCACACAAAACAAGTTTCATGATTTTTGGACTTATATTTTAATTATTAAAAATCATGGAACTTGCATTTATCAATTAAAAGGGCAAATTATAGCACAATTAAATTTTATTAGAAAAACAAGGTTAGTATTTTTTCTGAACAGAGCACATCACAGGGATCACATACATATTTTTGTTTCATTTTTATCTGCCCAAAATAAATTATAGCAAAAAGATGAAAAAACAGCATTTTAAAACATAAAAAGAAAAACAAAAACAAAAACCCTTCCTTTGCGGGCCATTTGTGGCGCCCAAAGACAAAGACGCGGCGGCCCGCTCGGACGCGGCCCACGCGCGCGCCTGTCTCCTTCCTCTCCTCTACCGGCCGACAGGCCCCGCTGTCGGCATCTCCTTCCTCCTCTTCCTCGCGCCCAAGACAAGAATACCGGGCGGGCGGCGTCGGCGTTCTCGCCAACGGTGATCCCTCCGCCGAAACCGACTACACCACCGAACTCCACTCATCACAACGCACCTAACGAGCTACTTCTTGATCCTAGTTGACCACCGAGGGACGACGGCGGGCCGCCATGGCGGCTCGACGGCCGCCAGCCCATCGCGGCCGAGCTCACCGGAGCACTCCCGACAAAACCGAGCACCGGAACGGACTTGGCATCTCCACGCGAACTCAAGCGCACCCGAACACGACTCAAAACAACACCGGAGACACGCAGCAATGAGCACGACGGCGCAAGCACGGCGGAGCTCATCGGAGCAGTGACGTTCCGGCCGAACAACGGCGAAGTAGACGCAACCAACACCCGGTTCATGCTCAGGAGCTCACCGAGACTTCAAAAGACGGGCGCAGAGAGCTAGGAGATGGGCGGAAGGTGTTTGACGACGGTGACAGGACGTGCGGCGGCGCGAACTCGACGGCAAGGCACGGTCCTGGTGCGTACGGGGCTCGGCTGTGACAAGAAGGAGGTCGACCACGACCAGTGAGTCAAGGCGAAGCTAGCAAGGCAGTTGGTTGCGTTTGAAACACTCAGAGGAGCTCTGGCAAGGGGCGGATGGCTTACGGCGGCGCTGATGACCGTGGCCGAGGAAGACGACGGCGGACAAGCAGCTCAGGCGATCTCACGGTTCGATTTGTGGCTCAACACGTGCGCAGGGAGGCGACGGAGTTGTGTGCAAGCGAATTTGATCGGTGGTGGAGTGAGCGGTGTGAATTTTGCAACCAAGGGCGACGACCGGCGGTGAGCAGTGAGAGAAAAAGAGAGGAATTGACGGCCGTCGCTGGGTTTTATAGAGCAAGGGTGAGCTGGACAGGTGGAAGGAGGATTCATGACGATGTCGAGTTTGGTTGGCGACGCCAGAGAGCCGGGAAGACGCCGAACGGCCACCTGCGACGGCGGTCGACCGGCCGGGCATGGGCGGCCGGGCGAGGTGGCAAACCCCCCCAGAAACGGCCACTTTCATTTAAGAAGTTTTGTCGATTCAAACTGGTTTTTGAATTTGAATTTCAAATTTGAAAGGGGACAAAATCCTAACCTTTGGGATTTTAAAATTACTTTTAAATTTTGAATAAAAGATGAAAATCCCCAAAATAAAAGTTATTCCATTTCTCAAGATCTACAACTTTTATTTAGGAAATTTTTCATGAAACTGAATAGATTTTGAATTATAGTTTAAAAGTCAAAAAGGGACATTTTCCAATTTAGAGAACTTTTGAAATTAGTTTAAATTTTATTCAAAAAACTTGAAAAACTTTATATACCAATTGTAGAGCTCAAAGAGATGTATAAACTGTATTTTTGGAGTTTTTCCAAATTTTGAATATTTTGAGATGAAATTGAAAAGGGGACAGTTTCACTTTAAATTTCAAGCTTTTTGAAAAGGATTTTCAAATTGAATCTTTGGGCAATTAATTGGAGGTGTTGTGGCACTTTTTAAACCCAACCAATGGCATGGTTTCAAAGTACAAAGTTCATACTCTGAAATGGTGCCAAAGTTTGGTAACCTTTATTTAGAAAAGTAATTATGGTTAGCTCATCAAAATTGAAAATGATATTCAATTTCCAACACTTAGTCATTTATAACTAGAGTTGGAATTTGAAGTCCAATTTCAATTATGATTCTTTCTTTTACCTCATTTGCATTGTAAAACATCTTTGGGGTGTAAGTTAGAGTTAGCCAAGCACTTGTACACACCAAGGTTGTGGCAGAATCTTCCAAATTATATGACCCACAAGCACCTGACATTGTCCCTAAGACCTCTGTCAGCCATACTTGTGTACCACATAACTTGAAAAGTTCTGTCGGGTGAACCCCGATGACACCACGATCCTCCAGGATCCACTTCTTACAAAGAACTTGCAGTATTACAACCATTCATACAAACATAACAGAGTAGCGGAAGATTTACAAAAGAAGATTACAACACTTGATCAGAGTTTGATTAAACAAAACTTAACTGGGTTTGCGGAAGCGAGGAAAGAACTTTGTAGACGGAAGATATTCGATCATGCCAAGCCCAATCGGTATGACCAAAGTCGAGAACACTAGTCAACACCCGCAACAGGGTCAAACAAACCCTAAGTACAAAAGTACTCCGCAAGACTTACCCGACGGAAAAGAGGGGAGAAAACTCAGGAATGCTGGTTGATAGGAATCAAGGTAAGGCTTTAGCAAGAATCAAGGACACCTTTGCGAAAAAGCGACTAATGTTGATCCTTACTATTCATTCTTATCTTGATATTTTTATTAAGCATTAAGCTATCCATCTAGGTTATCCTAGTCTAGAGCAAACACTTGTCAAGCAAGATTTCGATTTCCAAAACTTTCCATTCTCAGCAACTTTCCTCATTACTACGATGCCGGGGCTAGGATCAAGTCTCCCATATCGTGGAGCACTGACGATTCGAATCGCTTTATATACCCACCGAGCTTCCTAGCCACATGATGTATGCAGGACCGAACATCTCACATACATCAACTCACGCTTGCATTTCTCCGCACTGAACGGGTCCTAGCCACGAGAGTACAAGACACACCATCTCCCTACGCCGTCCGGTCCACAACCGTCGACGGTGCGCTCCAGTAGTGTGGGTACACGCTACTTCCCGTCCCCGGTTATCCGTTCTCGCATGGATCATACAAGGGAGCTTTACCGCCATTAGCATGCGACTAGTACTATCCAATAACCTTATGATCCCGTGGCCAAACAACGGACGGTCCTTAACCGACACAAGTGGATCGACACTACACCGGGGCACTAGCCCTTCCCCGATGCAAGTCACTCCACCGGCGTCTCAATTTACTCATCATCATGTTCTTATTGAGTACCCTTGACCCGATCGAAGTAAAGGATAAACAATAAGCAACATCGGGTTTTCATAATTGCCCTCAACGGGATATTGTGATCAACTTTTGAAAACATTTTATTTGCAAAACTTATGCTATCAAGAAGACTAAGCATATACTAAACATTTTCAAATCAAAACAGGTTTCGTAGATAGTATATCAAGGTACGGTAAATGCATCTAGATAGGATATCACTCAACTCCTACACCTAATGCATCATATCATCAACATAAAATTATAAAAGACTTTCGAAATTTAAGGAAGGGTTTAAATGTATCCGGGGCTTGCCTGCGTTGCAGTGAAGTCAGTTATTAGTCTTGACAACGACATCTTCGATGAATACACCTCGTCGTGGTTGGATTACCACGAACCTTCTCCGAAGCTTGAGCATCACACTCCTTCGCTCTCACGTGTAAACTATACGTAAAGGAACGATGCATGCTTAATGACATGATGCGAGATGATGCAATGCAATAAACAAAGAACATTGAGTACAACTTTCCTTCACGGTATAGTTGTATCAAGGGATCACAAGTATCACTACGACGACATCGGATAGCGCAACGCAATCAACATAAAGTGCCAAAGGTCATTAGGGTTAATGACCTAGGGTCATCACTCAATCCCAAATTCAATCAAACCTATAGTGATTAAGGTTAATTACTAATTTATTAACCATTTTTACAGTTGTTGAAAGCCACTAATAACTTGCTTAATTGGCGACCAACATGAGCAAACACTTCAAGACTCATGACACAACCAAACAACATAGATCTCAACATCATATTACCTGACTAAGAGACACTAGGGGTACAAGAATCATTTAGAAAGTTTTTCATGAAACCAAATAGATTTTGAATTGGAGTTTAAAAGTGCAAAAGGGGACATTTTCTAATTTAAAGAACTTTTAAAATTACTTAAAATTTTATTCAAAAACTTGAAAAACTTTATTTACCAAACTTGTAGAGCTCCAAAAGATGCACAAACTGTATTTTTGGAGTTTTCCCAAATTTTGAATATTTTGAGGTGAAATTGAAAAAGGGGTAAAAGCTTTTAAAATTTTTAGTTTTGAAAAGGAATTTCAAATTCAAACTTTGGGCAATTAATTAATGATGTTATGGAACTTTTCAAACCCAACCAATAGCACACTTTCAAAGTACAAAGTTCATACTTTAAAATAGTGCCATTGGTTAGCAACCTTTATTTAGAAAATTAATTACGGTTAGCTCCCAGAAATTGAAAATGAAATTCAAACTTCAACACTTAACCAAATATGGAAAATGTTGGCAATTGAATTCCAATTCCAATTTTTGTTCTTGCTTTGCATCATTTAAATTGTAAAACATGGTTGAGGTGTGAATCAAGGTTAGCCAAGCACTTGTAAACATCAAGGTTGGTTTTAGTTGGTTGCTTTTATAAACAAGAATCAAACATGTGAATGGAATTTAAATGGCATACACATACACATATGATATGAAAGAGCGCAAACAACCCTAGAATTAAATAAACTCATTTTGGTTGTTTGCATTAGTGTTCTCCAATTATGAATGCTAATGACATGCTTATGATGACATGTGGCAGGTTTAGGTTAACGTAACACCAGGGGTGTTACAAAGGTTGCTTTTAGTTGATTATTTTTATAAACCAAATTAAACATATGAGTGGAATTAAATGGTAAACACATACACATGTGATATAGAAGAGCTCAAACAAACCCTAGAATTAAATAACTCATTTTAGTTGTATTCATTAGGGTTCTCTAATGATGAATGCTTATGCAATGATGATGATGACATGGCAGGTTTAGGCTAACGTAACACCGTGGTGTTTCTGATCTTGTGGCCCGCGTGCGTCGTCGCGGCCTCCGCGATCCTCAAGGCGTGTCTTTGGCGGCACTAGAAGCACTGCGTGCGTCGGCACCTCGGAGGTTGGGCGCCAAGGGCGCGTCGGCGCGAGCCCGCCAGCGGTGCGTGTCTTGCGCCGGTGAGGCCGAGGCAGGAGTCCAGAGGGTGTCGGCTTACGTCGGTTGGCCCCCCCTGCCTTGTCTCCACTTCCGTGAGCAGCGGATCGTTGGCATTTCTAACGTTACTACTAAAAAGCGTAGATAAATCCTACCCCTAGCAATAACGCCGAAATAGTCGGTATATAATTAACTTGTCATTAGCAACTAGCCATCTATTTATCACTATCATTCCTAAGCATGAATTAAGTTGTCATCCTTAATTATATTGCTTAAGAAATAACTATAGATTTACATGTATTCAATATGACTAGGCAGAAATAAGAGATATGATTATAAAGATAAGAATATAAACTAACCGGGTTCTCGCAGCGGACGGATAATTATACCGTTGTAGCATTTTACCTAGGAAAGTCTACTAGGTTGTCGATTTATATTTATACCACTGGGAAGGTCTATATGTAGGACTTATAAACTATAACTTATACTATTGATGCGATAGGCAAACCATAACTAGAATCCTACTCATAACGAGGGGATAAGTCACGTGATAAAAGATATATATGATAAATAATGATAATGATCAGTCATCATAAATAGATAAACATCGAGCTCTTCTAGTCATAACAATAGCTAGCCAATGGATAAACTCAGGAATAAATACTAAGGTAATTCTATAACTACATCAATGAATAACTCTAATTAGTGTAACTACATCTAGCAATCATTGTTAAGTTAACCCTATATCATTATCACATGTAAAGAGGCATCAACTAATGAGGGTATTAAGACACAAGGGTCACCTCCTTCGCGACCGTGCCCATGCTAGTCCTACGTACGGAGGGTGGACTACGAGGAACCAACGCAGCTGTCACCTTGCGGACTACCACACGTCCAAGACGTCGGGGGTGCACTCGCGAGATAAACAAGATATCTAGACACCACGTCTACATATTGCCTACCATCTACCCAAATGGCCGCTTGGGTAAACGCTATACGAGCAATTACATGAATTCAATAAGATCAAACCAACTATCCTAGACATATAATCAAAATAGACAATGACTATTGCAATTAAGAATATATAAGAGATTAAGAACAATGTTGCCCGAATCATAATGAATACAATAAGAGCAAAGTACTAGAACTATACCGAACTCCGCTCAGCATGTGACGCCGGGGGATCCGATCCCGAAAGAACTAGAACTCTTCTACTTCTAATCTAACTAGGCTAAAGCTATGAACTAGAGAGGCTCGATGAATTAGAGAAGGCTCTTGATGGTCGGATCTCCAAATGACTTGATGCCTTTAGGGAGGGGGTCTACCCCTTTATTTATAGCCCAGTGGGATCGACATGCGCCGCAGGATCAAACCGACGTAACCAAGGGCCAAGATGACTTCTCGTAGGCGGTGGAGGAAGCTTCCGGAAGGGGGGCCGAAACCCTAATCAAATAGGCGCCGGCGGCCCCAAGGTGGGGCCGGCCCCCACTTTTCCTCCTCTCGGGGTCCCGTTGCTTCGGGTGTCTTCTAGATGCTTCCTGAGCCTAATCGTGATATTTCCGTGGCGGATAAGTTTTCGTGCTAAATATGCACTACAATCCCTCTTTTTTCGTTTTTTGAAAATCACCACGAAAAATACGTAATATGCAAAACTCGTGGAATTTGTCGAGATAAAGCCCTAGACTAGTGTGTTTTTTGTTGTTTTTATTCGGGTAAAAAGCCCTAGTAAAAGTTGACGCTAACGAGTGTCAACACGCAACCGCAACGCGTGGATTTGGGGCTGGCGGGGGCGTGGTCCGCGAGCCGCTTGCCGCGAAGTCTGCGGCCGCCGCCACCCCTCCAGACCGCCCCTGGATGGACGGTGGAGGAAAAAGAAGATTGGAGGAAGGGGGTGGAGATTGAAGGAGGAGCCGACGTGTGGGATCCACATGTTAGTGACTAAAGAAAGAGATAAGCAGAGGGGACCCACACGTCAGCTGCCCCACCTGGTTGACACCGTTAGCATGAAAACGAATGCAATGGCGTAGAGGAAAAAACGAAGATGAACGATGGCACATAGCTCACTTCTACGTACGACCTCATCAACTAGAGTTGAAGATCAACACAGGGCGAAGTAGTTTTCCAAATCAGGGTGGAAAAGCTTTTGATTGTTGTCCGTCTCCTCTTCAAACTTCAAACTCTGCCCTCCGCTAGCTCACGTCGACCTTCTCCTCCTCCAATTTAAAAAACCTTCATCTTTCCGAGTCGTGTCGTGTGCCGCCGCCCGCCGCTCCTCCCGTCCGCCGGTCCGCAGGCAGTGCCACTGCTTCTCTTGTCCGCACGCAGGGTGAGGGCCGTCGCTCCTCCCATCCATGTGAAGTGCTGCCGCTCTGATGATGCAGAGCTCACGGCCGGAACGACGGAGAAGGCGGCCATGCTGTCTGTGTTGGAGCTGCCCGAGAGCTCATGCCGTCGAGCCGCACACTTGAAGATTCAAGATATTTTTTTTAACGCGGAATACAATTGACAACATAAGTCGTGCGGTGAGAGAGAAAAAGAAAAAAAAACTCCCCCCCTGTGTCCAAGCCAGTTTGCGTTGTGCTCTGTTTTGCTCTACCTTGCTCCTCGATTTGCTGTTAGCTTGGTGGTATCACCATGACATCACGCGTATGCGATATACAACCGTTTTACTTTACAAAATAAATGAAGACATACCATCTCAATGAATACATTGTTCATGTATTATTATTTTTATTACTATATTGCTAATATATTGTTTTGAACACTCTTGCTTATACTCACTCCACCCAAATTAAAATTATCTAAAGCCAACCTATTTTAGATTTAACTACATTATAGAAAAGGATAAATATTATGACATCAAATTAGCATTATTGTGCCATGTAGTTGCGGATAGGAGAGAAACACGTCCTCCGGATTTGAGCTGTTCCGGATTTGAGCTATAGTAATCAACGGTTGAAGGTAACGTGATCATCATTGAGTTGAATTGTATATTGGTTTTGATATACCGGTTTCTCTCTCATTGCCATGCAAAGACATCTTTGCTAGGGAAGGTGAGGTGATCATTTGAGTTAAATTAAGTTTATTATTAGTTTAGAGATATTGTTTTTTCTTCCGTTGCAACGTACAGACATCTTTATTTTTGCTAGAGAAGGTGAGGTGATTATTTGAGTTACATCAAGTTTATTAGTTTAGAGATATTGTTTTTTCTCCCGTTGCAACGCACGGACATCTTTGCTAGTTTATACTTAAATTAGAAAAAACTGGTTTTAGACTAGTTTATGCTGGACACGCTTTTCCTTCAACTGTGACGCTTCTCGAGGAAGATCTTCTGGACACACCTACCACTGTACCAAGCGTGTCTAAATAGAATGGACATACCTATAATTGTACCACATATGCCTACTTCAGGTATGATATAATAGTTATACTATTTATTGCATGAAAAGTGGTTATCAAAGTCACCTCATTTTTCCGTAGTTCGGGTCCTACGATCATCGGCCTAGACTAGTTTTA
>JADLZL010007509.1:0-48030 GCA_015844335.1 Chrysopogon serrulatus | reverse complement strand
CGGAAAGGATTCGCGGCTTCCCAGCCACCCGCGACACTGTACACACCTTTCCCCTCTTCTCCCTCTCTCTCTCCTGTCCCTCAACCCCGACGCCGCCTTTAGCGGTGCCGGCAGCCACCCCCACCTCGCCGGCCGCCTCCCTTCCCTCCCCCGCATCCCTCCTCGCAGCCCTGTCTCGCCCCGGCTGCGTGTGGGCGTAGGTGTGCCGCCGCCACTGGCCGCCTCCACAGCCGCATCTCCTCCCTCCCCCGCTCCCTCCCTCCGCAGATCCGCTCCTTCCCGGCCTTCCGAGGGCGCGGGAGCGGCGGCGCCGCCGCCTGTGACGCCGGGCAGCTCCCCGTCGCATTCTCTTCCTCCACTGCGTCCCCCCTCCACGGATCCGCGTCACCCCGGCCTTGCGAGGGCGCTGGTGCGCCGCTTCCACCACCGGACGCTGGAGCTCATAGCGGAGGGCCTGGGCGTGGATCGGTCCCTGCTGCGTGCGATGGTGGCGGGGCGGGAAGGGGAAGAAGAAGGCAGTGACGAGATGGTGCGGGTGAACCACTATCCGCCCTGCTCGCTGCGGCGTGACGGGGTTCGGGGAGCACACGGACCCGCAGATCATCTCCGTGCTCTGGTCCAACCGCACGGCGGGCCTGCAGATCAAGCTCCGGGACGGCAGGTGGGGAATCCTTCTTCATCAACGTCGGAGACGCGCTGCAGGTAGAGTACTCCTTCCTGCTCTGGTGCTGTTCATGCATAGCGGCCGGCGTGCACGCATGCACGCACCTGATCACATCGACCATATGCTGATCGATATGCATGCACCCAGCCGATTATGACGAACGGGCAGCTCAACAGCGTGAAGCACCGGGTGGTGGCACCGGAGGGGGCGCAGTCACGGCTGTCCGTGATCTACTTCGGCGGGCCAGCGCCGTCGCAGCGGATCGCGCCGCTGCCGCAGGTGATGCGGCGCTGCGCTAGGGCCACTCCTGCGCCGTTTCCGCCGCCGGCTGCTGGGGCCCCTGCTCGCCGCCACTGGCCCCGCCCGCAAGTACGCCGCCTCCGCCGCCGGGGCCCACTCCTTCCGCCTCGTGCTGCACGACCCCGCCGACGGCCCCTGGAGGCTGCCCTCACCCTCATCTTTGGCAATAAGCACGGGCTCCCTAAATCTACCTTGCGGCCGTCGTGACAGTGAGGTTCATGCCCTGTCCCCTTCCCCTCCATCTCGATCTATTGTCTAATCTTCAGCTGCTTGGTGTTTGGGTAGGTCTTAGCTGCCAGCCTTTGTGTGATTACCACAACCGAGAAGTGATCCAGGTTCAACATCCCTTCTCTCCCAGGTACCAGATCGCTTCATCGCTCCTTCGCTGACTCTCTTCGTCTCAAATTTCCACAGATGGATTAGGTCCTCTATTAGTGTTCAAGCAGATGTGTGAGGATGCACATATAACCTATTGCAGTTTATGCAGTTGTAGGTTCAGATTTATTTGTTCTAACTCCTACTTCATCTTCATCTATTTGCAGATAAGATTTGGTCTTTAAATTAATTTTGGGTACATACAAGTATTTGCACATAAGATGATTATTTTAGTTATAGGCTTCATGAATACCACATATATAGATATATGGTCCTAGGCATCAGGAACATGCAACCATGGATTTTGATGGTTCCTCTTATTTTTTCTGGGAGATTTATTATTTCATAGTTTTGTCATATAGTCCGTTTGATAGCTTTCATTGTATCTTATAATATGCCTCTTTTGACATAAGTAGTAACACATAATGGTGAAAAAAAAAAAAATCTGAAATGTAAACATGATCTACTGAATGCATATCATGGTGGTTGGCCTCTGCGTTTAACACCTCATCATTACTTATAATATGTCGCTCTTTTGACATAAGTAGTTGTTCTAAACGCTGATCCTTCCTACAGAATAGCAATATTATAGGAAGAGTGCTCATATATTGTGTAGCACATTCTCTAAATTAGGAAGTCCGAATATCCTGCTGCAATTATTTATCTCTTAGTTCTAAAAAGCCTATGTTGATAATTGACATGATGAATTAATAAATTACCTAATTAAACAACATCTTTGCTCTAAATATCGTAATGATACTCATTTCAGTTCTATTACTGAATTCATGTGGTCTTTGTTTCAAATATATTAATTTTGTCTCCATCTTTTGCAGCAATGGTGTACTATAATTGGCCTCATGGTGCAGGCTATTTATTTCAGTTCTATCTTAGTTCTATTAACTGATGGATCTACAGGCTATAAGAAAAATTTTACAAATTCCTATGATTACAGAAACATGAGTTCTAAAAGTTTCTGCACTGTGGTTCAGTGACCCTTTTGTTTTCAGAGGGAAAAAAAGGTTGCTTAGTTTACCTATGGACCATTAGGGTTAGAGGTGATAGGAAATATAAGTTTTAGTTCATATGGATGTCCATGCTGAGGGTTACACAAACTGCGCATTGACCCTTGCTGCTGTGAACTTCTCTTTTGTTGCTTCCGCATTACCCTGTGGTTTACAGAAATGGAGGGCTAGCCAAAAGGTAACAAAGGGTAGGCCTCCATTTTTGCGTTCTGATTGCACATATAGATTTTCACTGCCCTTTGTTACATGTAACTGGTTTTCACTTTTATTTCTCTTATCATAGATCCACATATTCGACCAACCAGTTTGCAGCGATGAATGTACTCTTCCGATTTGGCCTCCATTTCGCTTTTTTCGTCAATAATAGTGCCATGGGAACAGCTAAGGTTTGTTTCCTAATTATTGTCAAATAATAGGCTGCAGTTTTCCTTACATGGTATATACTATGCTCTATGCTTATGTGCTTACCTTCAGTACTATTTTTCTTTTAGATAATAACCTTCAGTACTATTTGTCGTGATTATATTGTCTATGTTAAATATTGGTCACCTACAAACTAAAGGTCATGTTTGAGGCAAGGGATATATAGTATGTTTTGGGGTTTTTAGTCCATCTTATTTTTATTTCAAAGAACAAAAAAAAACATATGGTCATTCTCAGTTAATCCATTCCTCTCTATACAAATTGATGTGCTTAGAAAAAGTATAGCCAAATAGTTAGGGCAATGCTATTGCATATATGTTTCGATCCCCTCCTGTGATGCATGCATTCTTTCAATCTGATATGTTATTATGGTGCTCAAATACCTTACTTTTTTTTCCTTCCTCTATGCAGATTGTCAATTCGGCTCAGTTTGTTCGAACAATGTTTTTCACGGCAATGAGAAAGAAAGGTTCGACTAATCCTTTTTTAATGTGTTCCAGTTCTCTTCCTTGCCATTTTTTCCAAGCGACACACAACATGTTTATGTTAGGTGTAATACTGATGAAAAAATGACTAAAGGTCAAGCTACCATTGGAAAGAAACAACCTTTTCAGTGGGTTCATTAGGCTAATAGTCTTTCTTCAATAGACTAATAGTCTTTCTTACATAGCTTATGAAACTGATGCATCATATCCTATAAATTGTGCTTCTGCCAATGTACCAGCGGCCTACTTGAGTGAGCTGTCTTTCCAGCGGCCTACTTTCTAACATATATTCATTTTATTTGTGCCCACTATCTTCATTGACTCCATTGGTTGCGAGGTAATTGGTCTTTTGCCATGTCTATGATGTGCTTGCTGCTAAAGTCATGACGTTATTCTTTGGTTGACTGCCAGATAAAATGCTCTGTGCATATATATATCTCAGTTTACCAAGATTTGAATAATTGTTCTGATTCTTATAGACAGTTCCAGATCATCTAGATTCAGACAGTAATACTACAAAGTAATTCCTCCATGGAAGCATGCTGTCTTAATGCTCAACTGTATAACAGAGTTGCCTGCACTCCCCTAAAAAGAGATATCTACGCTCATGTTGTATTAATACTTTTGGATCTTATTCCATCAGGTAAAGGATGACATTATAGATAACTATAAGCACAGAGGAATTCTTCTATTAGAGGCGCCTTCAACAGAGGAATTTTGTGGGTACATCTACTGCAGGTGGCGTACTACCGAGACTTCTTACAATTTGAAGGCAACACAGCCACACGGGGAGGTAGTTGTAAGTTTGGCATGCCCATTGAAAGGGTGGTGCAGAAAATGTTCATCAATTCTGAATTTGTAACTTGTGGAAAAATATGAATAATTGTGCCAATGTTTTTAAGTTTTCTATGCGATATGATAAGACATGCAATTCGGTACTATGTGCAAGGGGTATCGGTAACCTTCATCACATTCCATAAATGATCTTTGTACGTATTTTCGTTGCTAACCATTGCGTAATAATTACTGCCATCTGAAACTATTCATTGCGTTGTTCTGGGCAAATGCGGAGAAACAAGGCAGCCAAAGTACGTACAATATACCACTTAAACATGTACACACACCAAAAAAAAAGGGAAAAAGGCCGCCTCAACGAAAGGGCCCAACAAAAAAAAAGCCTCACCATAACCATTTCAGCCCATAACGAATACAGGCGCGGAAAGATAACGCGCGCGCAGCGTAGCGCGCGTATCATCCTAGTAGTACTAATCCGTAACTTGGCCTGTCACTTGCTGCTTGATTACCGGTGGTTGCCGCTCAAGCATCACACAGTTGCATGCTCTGATGGTTTAAACATGGGACAAACAATTGAAGGCTGAAGAAGGCCCCATTTGGCCGTGCCGCTTCGTGTAATTTGTGTGAACTTGCGCATGTTCGGAGATATAATTTGCAAACAAGGCGCGGCTTTCTGAAAGACGATGCACGCAAAGCTCGACACCTTGCGATCGTTACAAGAAAACGGCCCTGCCGCTGCGAATCTGGACCCTCTGTACCTTTCTTCCATTCCTCCACGGCAGGAGTGAGTGAGGCAGGGGAAGGCAAAAACGACCAGTACGAGCAAAAAGCAGCTCGGGAGCAAATGCGGATCGGATCACATTCCACCTTTTGTGCTGCAGTCCAGTTGATGCATTTGTGGGAGCTACGCGAGGGAAAGCAGCGGGTCACGCAATCCAGTTGCATAGTACTTGCATGGACACCACACTGAAACACCTGCGCGCCAGCGAGCGGATGCAAATTAGCAAATGCAATGCGCCACTCACTACCTGTACCGGTGCTGCCACGAGTGGAGTAGATCGATGTTAGGCCACCCTCTCCACGCTGGATGTTAGCTTTGTCGGCTCAAGTAAGATCCGACAAGAAAAGGTAAGAAGATGATGTCCTTGTAGAGTCTGCTAGTATCCTGCAGAAGACATGTATGTCTCATCTGATAAAATATATCAGTGAGAGGAAGAGAAGTATTTCTAACTGATAGTTTTCATCCGATAAAACTGAAAAAAAAAGGTTGAGATGTGTCAACATAGGCTGCAATGGGGTGCCATTGGGAGGTGGTAGCTTCAGACATTCAAACCTACTTTTAAAGAGGGAAAATTTCTTAAATCACTTTTTTCACTCCAAAAATGACAACGTGTTTCCATGTGATCCGAACTTACACAATAAACTTAATACGAAAAACCGTACCCATGGATGATCTGAAGTCTGATTTTGTAACTTAGTGAGTTCAGACTGGTACTCTGGTAGGACATATAGTATAGGAATAGGAAAAGGGGAAAACAAAGGATACGGTACGTCTTCGCAGTGGGCGAACGGCCGAACGCAGGTTCGATCCCTGGGATCGACTGCGTTTCCTCACCGGGAACAGTAGTTCCCTAAAATAAATATCTGCAGCCTCTCTCGCGTGGAGCCACAAAGGGAGTGTGACGTACCCGTCACCTACGGAGCCAGTTGGTCCCGGTGATTTCCAGAAGGACGCGACTTCTATCTATGTGTAGTTGTAGGTCTCGTAGTGCACGAGTGGTGTGCGTGTGGGGTGCGTGCGTAGAGTGAGGCGTGTGTTCGTGCATGAACAGATACTACAGCTGTACTCAGATGAGAGGCTTAAAAAAAAAAAACAACAGCCGCTAGGCTGCTGCAACTGCGTACTGCTACTGCACGCAGCAACGGCTGCTCGACGGGCTCCGCGCCCCAGCGTGGCCACATCGTGCGATCCGGGCTTTAGGGGCCGATTTGCCGCCGTTCCCTTTCCTTCTGGACCTCGTGCAAACCTTGCAGCCCGTTGGCCTGCTTCCTCCTCCTCGAAATGGCTTGACCTTGCGCAAGCCCACGAGCCCATGACCCATCGTGGTTTTGAAATCGCGCAGGGGGTAGGTGGACATCGCAGGGTCCCGAAGCCGGGTACTACAACACGCGAACACTTTTTTTTTTTGCTTAAAAAAGAAAAAAAAAAACTACGAGAACACGACCATGTGTCGGTCCGACGTAGCTGTTGCAGTTCTACTTCTACAAGGAGGGTGAGCTGACTCCTCACGAGAAAATTAAGAGACCTCCGTTACACCTGTACACCTCCCGAGCTGCCACTTCGATTCGATTCGCGCCGAGAGCCTTCGAGAGCAAAGAAGCCGGGCCACCACGGCCACCACCAAAACCCGACGACGACGAGCAAGCAGACGCGAGAACCCAGCACAACTCTGTAGCCCGTTTCACTTTTTGTTTCTGGAAGACAGACAGTAGCCGATCGCATCGCATCGCATACGCATAAGCATGGCGACGCGGCCGCCGGCGGAGGGGAAGCCGTGGGAGCTGGCGGCGCACCCGCGGCTGCCCAAGGGCAAGACGGTGGCCGTGGTGGTGCTGGACGGCTGGGGCGAGGCGGCGCCCGACCCCTTCAACTGCATCCACATCGCCGACACGCCCACGCTCGACGCCCTCAAGAAGGTACGGACACGGCTGTGATCGGCTGGTCGCTGCCCGCCGTTCACTCAACTCTGCTCACAGTCGTCACATGTGCGTACTATGCTATGCTCGTCCGACAGGCAGCTCCGGAGAGATGGCGGCTGATCAAGGCGCACGGCACGGCGGTGGGGCTGCCCACGGATGACGACATGGGCAACAGCGAGGTCGGCCACAATGCGCTCGGAGCCGGACAGATATACGCGCAGGGGTAATTATACTTTGATGACTTCGACTAGCTACCACTCTGCTCTGCTCTCTGGCTTTACGAAAAGGCCAAACTGAAGCAAAATTACGCATGGTAAATTAGTGTTACTAGTAAATAAATACTGTAAATTACAATGATCAGTCCGTCATCACGTGCAGTGCGAAACTGGTCGATCTGGCGCTGGATTCCGGGAAGATATACGAGAGCGAAGGTTTCAAGTACATCCAGCAGTCCTTCCGGGACGGCACTCTGCACCTCATCGGCCTGCTCAGCGACGGGGGCGTGCACTCGAGGTTCGATCAGTTGCAGGTTGAATGATGTGCCACCACTCCTACTCCCATATAAGTTTTTTTTACGCCGCCAAATCGGCCGTGACAGCTGATCGACCGTCACTGTGTGTGTGCCGCATAATTCTTTGTAACCTCTTTTTGGCTCGTGCAGTTGCTGCTCAAAGGTGCTAGCGAGCGCGGGGCCAAGAGGATACGGGTTCACGTCCTCACGGATGGCCGGGACGTGCTGGATGGCAGCAGCGTCAGGTTCGTGGAGATGCTCGAGGAGGACCTTGCTCGGCTTCGGGACAAGGGCGTCGATGCCAGAATAGCGTCGGGCGGTGGCAGGATGTATGTCACCATGGATCGTTATGAGGTATACTGCTGGTACTTTTTTAGCACACAGAAGAACGTTTGGTCAGTATTCGCAAAAAAAAAAAAAAAAAAAAGAACGTTTGGTCAGTTGATAAATCTTGCATCCAAATTGTATTGTGAGACTTATTTCATAATTCTGACATGACATGCTTGAGCCGTAGTAGAGAAAACAATCTGCAGAATATGAAAACCTCTGCTGCAAATTCACCAGCAACCAAATTTATATATACCTGTCGTCTTTTGCAGAATGACTGGCAGGTTGTCAAGCGAGGCTGGGACGCGCACGTCCTGGGTGAAGCCCCCCACAAGTTCAAGAACGCTCTCGAGGCCGTGAAAAAGCTCAGGGAGGATCCGAAGGCCAACGACCAGTATCTGCCTCCCTTCGTTATAGTCGACGAGAGCGGAAAACCGGTCGGCCCGGTGCAGGACGGAGACGCTGTCGTGACCTTCAATTTCAGAGCGGACCGGATGGTGATGCTCGCGAAGGCGCTGGAGTACGAGGACTTTGACAAGTTTGATCGTGTCAGGTTCCCCAAGATACGCTATGCCGGCATGCTTCAGTACGACGGCGAGCTAAAGCTTCCAAGCCATTATCTCGTTGCTCCCCCGGAAATAGAGAGGACGTCCGGTGAATACTTGGCGCGCAACGGCGTTCGCACCTACGCTTGCAGGTGGATTCGTGTGCTTTTTCTATCTTCTGACAAGTCATTGCTGTCTACCTGAATGATAGTGCATTACTTGGTCATTGCTCGTATCTTCTGTTCGTATGAACTGCAGTGAGACGGTGAAATTTGGTCATGTCACTTTTTTCTGGAACGGAAATCGATCTGGTTACTTCAACCAAGACTTGGAAAAATATGAGGAAATCCCCAGCGACATCGGCATCCCCTTCAATGTTCAGCCCAAGATGAAGGCCTTGGAAATTGCACACAAGGCAAGGGATGCCATCCTGAGCCGAAAATTTGATCAGGTAGTTTGATGAATTTAAATCGTCCTAAATAACTACAGCCTCAGTACAAAAAGTAATGCACAGATAAGGCAGGGGACTGATGAGCACATTTTGTAGGTAAGGGTCAACATTGCAAACGGAGATATGGTTGGCCATACAGGAGACATTGAGGCAACCATTGTGGGATGCAAGGCAGCTGATGAGGCCGTTAAGGTACATGTGAATGAGCTCGTCATGTCTCATCTCTTATCTTCCAGAGATTTCCTAGCAATTGATTGATGATAGGCCACCATGCATTGCGCACACATGTTCCAGTTTCCGCTGTCTAGATAGATAATAACTGTCGATTTATCTATATCTTCTAGATCATCCTCAATGCCGTTGAACAAGTGGGTGGCATTTTTGTGCTGACTGCCGACCATGGCAACGCCGAGGACATGGCGAAAAGAGACAAGTCTGGAAAACCGCTCCGGGACAAGGACGGGAAGGTCCAGACCCTTACTTCGCACACGCTGAATCCGGTAAGTTCATTCAGTCGAGATATGTTAGGTGTTAAATCCATATCCATATATATGCTGGCCTCTCGGTGCGCTCTTGATCAGAGAGAAGTCTGAAACGATCCGTCTGCAGGTTCCAATCGCAATAAGAGGCCCTGGGCTTGCACCTGGGGTCAGGTTCCGTACAGACCTCGCAGACGCCGGCCTCGCTAATGTTGCAGCGACAGTCATGAACCTTCATGGGTTTCAGGCCCCTGATCATTATGAGCCAACGCTGATCGAAGTCGTCGACAAGTGATGGCGGCCTTTGCTACTTCCAGTCTCAATAATTCATCTGCCACTGCTTTGCGTCAGTTGGTGTATACTAGTATACTCTACTCGGGGTCGGGCATAAATTTTGTTTCCTCTTTGCTGATTGTGGCTGTCACGATCTGAACCAATTCCTACTACGGTGTCTGGCATGTGTGGTGTAAATAATCGTACTCAAATACCAGTATGTCAGTGATTTGTACGTTAACAGTTTGTCAAGCCTTTGGATCGCTATGAATCGTGAGCGCCTGGCCACATAGCAACAAGATGAGAAAACTGAGAAGCAGCTATTCAACATGTGGCTGCACCGCTGCATAGGATAGGAGTAATTTTTGAAAGGTTATAGCAGAACTAGTTTCGCCGCGTCGGAGCATGTCACAGCTGGCATGTCCCAATATGAACATAGATTTACAATCATTCCCAACATTGTTGCTCATGACAATGGTTGAAGCAAATCTCATGCGAGCCATGCAAAGATATCGGTCATCCCAATTAACTCGCATCCACTGCAGTAAAATATTGAAATGTACAGAAAGGCAGAAGCAAAGTTTGGCATCTCATAGGCACAAGCTATACCAAACGTCAGGCGACTAGAGCCAAACACAGCAAGCTGGCTCCGTCTGAACAATCAAATCTCAAACCATTTTTACATCTACACGTCCTGGATGGAGCAGAGATGAACTATCCATGTATCTGCTGGACGAACAAGGCATACACTATCGAAGCTTCGACTCATTTGATCTGCTGCTCCGGAAGTTTGAGAGGGAGAAGAACGATCTTGATGCTGCAAGTACCGTGACAGATGGGGTTAGCAACGGCCTAATTATATCGCATCAGTGTTAGGCGGACACTAACCTTTTGTTGATGGGGCAGCTCCAGGCCTCTCCCGTAGCTTATCCGAGTTCATAGAGTTGAAGCTGCCAGTAGTTGATTGAGCTGAAAATGAATAGGTTTAGATTTATGCATGACCTTGAAATATAACACTGTACTGCTGAGCTAATTTGACCAAGCATAGAAAGATGAACTGCTCCAACAAAAAGGTTCTCACTATTGTGGGTAAAGCTGTAAAAATTGTGTGTGATGTGACGAAATTACGTAATTGGAAATGTGCTTGTCTACAAGTACTCACATAACATCACGTTAACAGGTAACAGCACAAGGTCAGACCATATAATCACCTTTAACCCATGGTTGTAACTATCAAAAGGCCGTGATGAAGTCTAACTATATCAATACTGAGACTGTTCCTATAAACGTTAGACTTGGATGCAGAATCATGTTCAAGACCATGGTCCGGAAAGGTACCTGATAAGATGCTATTAGTCTTTGAACCATCAAAAGTTCTCCTGCTCGAATTTGCACTATCACTAGTGCCTCTTGGTTCTTCTAGTTCATCTTCTCCTTCAGAAACTACTGAGGGGCTTGCCCAGCCATTGGCATTATTGTCTCCCTTATTTTTACGAGCAAACTTTAGAAGCCTCTTGAATCCTTTTGGAGAATCTTTATGAAAAACTATTGCGGGTGGGTTTTCAGCATTTCCCCCACTCAATAATTTCTGGTTCATTGCTATCTGCTTGCAGCATTTGTGACAATGAATGACGCACTCTTGGGCTTGATGATGGTAATGGTGCAATTGCTGGGGAAGTTACATCCTCAGCAACTACATTTTCACTCGAATCAGTGACTTCTAGTTCTTGATGCTCTACTTCTACCCAAGCAGCTGATGAGATGCCCATGTCATCGTCAGGAGGTTGTATGGCCTCATCTACCTCATCGGTAGAGGGTTCAACATGGACACTGGAGCCCATTTCTGTTGCAGTTAAACTCGAGGCCGGTTTCTCTGTTTTTTCAATATTCAAGTCATTATCGAGCGAAATTTCTAAATTTTCATCAACATCATGTGCTGGTTGAGCAAGGTCAGCCTCCAATACCTTGGTAGTTGGCTCGGTTGTCATGGGAGATTGCTCCTTATCTTCAGCTTGGTTAACACGTCCATTATCCTTATCTTCAGCTTGGTTAACACTTCCACTATCTTTTGAGGAGTCATCAAGTTGGGGTACTTTACCCTTCACAGTACCAGAACCAATGTTCTGACTAATTCCAGTGGTTTTCTTCAAGGGTTTGGACTCAAGTGGCACAACACTGCTTTTCTTTGAAACCTTATGCAAGCTTTGCTTTGTTGTTACACTTGATTTTTCTTCTGAAGAAGGTGAAACTCTAGTTATTCTGCTTGTCTTTGTTGTGGTTTTTGTCTTCTTCTCTTCTTGTCCCTTTATAGCTGGCTTGGTAGCAGTAATAGTTTCCTTCTTATTCTTCACTGGTTGAATGGCTCTTTCCCCTTTTGAAGCTGGCTGAGACGACGAGGGTGTTGTCGGAGTCCTTCTTCGCTAGTTTGTGTGGACGTCGAAGCCACCCCAGGAGAGCTTTTAGTTCTCTGTGTCGTAGTTGCTTTAGTCAAAGAACCACCAGACCATGAACTTCGTGTGCTAGGCACAGATGCAGGTGCAGGTGATGGTTTCGGTGAGCTTTTTCTGACTGGTGGTGTTTTTGAAGCAACTTCTTTGGGTAGGACCGGAGGTGATGAATTTCGCCGTGCCCTTTGTGGAACTGGTGAAATACGTTTCTCTGCTGAAGTGCCAGTTTTGGAGTTCATTGTCAGTTTATTCTGTCCAGCTGTTTCCTTCAAGGACTTGGTGATTGGTTCCTTTGCAGGCCGCCTTGTGCCTTTCTCAGTTCTGACTTTTGTGTCTCGTTTCTCTCTATGCTGACCATGAGATACACTTTTTTGCTGATTGGTGGAACTGAGACCAGCAGCGGTGGCATTAGCACCAGCAAATTTTCCAGGCATGACTTCCATCATTTTCAATAACATTTGATTAAGTTCAGCCTCCTTCTGGCGGTTCCACTCTGCAGAGGCCATTGCCCGATCACTGCTTTCCTCCAGTCCAAACTTTGCTTCTTCTGCACAAATATTACTACAAACAGTGTTCTCCGTTTCTGGCACTCTAATATCTTGAGAATTAGCATGGAAAGTTAAATCTTCAACCTCAGGTGTAACAAAATTCTTTGGTGTGTTATCTAGTTCAGCCTTCATTTCAGCTCCAACCTTCTCTGTTTCAGAAGCCATATTTGATTTACTTTCAGATGTGGACTCTGAGACTTTTCCTTCTGACTTTTCATTCAAAGAATCACCCATTCCTGCACTCCACCTTCTTAAGACAGACTTAGTAGCAAACAAGCCAGCTTTCTTATTTTGTGAATCCGGATTCTGATCCTTCTGCTTGCTCTCAAAAAGGTTAATCGCATCCTGAACACTCATCCTTCTCACATTATTGTCAGATTTCCTTGGTGGCTGGTCAGTTTCACCATTGCAGGTACTACTTTCATCATCTTTATCCAAAGGAATCCTCTGACTAGGAGGGAAGTAGCTGAGGCTCTTGATGGCAATTGCTGTTGATCGACGTGATCCTGATCTCCCAATTTGAACCCTCCGCATTGGAGAAGCAGATCTTCTAGGTGAGGCAGATCTTACAACAGGTCGGCTCCTTTCAACAATGGCCTCGCCTTCATCACTGGACTCAGAGGAATCTTCACTTTCTGTTGAGCTCTCACGCTCAATTTGTGCAAGCTTTGCAGGAGAGACATTATTGGAAATGGGCTTCTGGGGATTGGTCTGACTGATATCACAAGGTTTATGTGCATCCACACCCTTGTCAATTTTCTCAGTTGTAGAATCCTGCTGCAAAGGGACCTCAGAGGGCTGACAATCCGAAATCAACAACATACACCGTCAACCAACTGGCAAATGAGAAAGACAGGTAGTTAATCTCTTGTCTCCACTGAACAGACAATGAAGACACCATTTAAAATATTGGACACATCATATAAATGTAAAAGCAAACAAATTCAATGTGACCAAGTTGGTAAGCTTATGAATGACTAGAAGACACGCTTGAGGCCAATTAGCATTATCTGTACTCTCTGATTGTACAAAAAATGAGTAAAATTGCAGAGTACTATGCTTTTTAACATACCTAAACTCTGATGTTCCAAATCTCTGAACAAAAGCAGATAAATCAGATATTTCTCTTGTCGATAAATTGATCCAACTGCTCGATTCAATAAGACCAAGATCTCTTCCTTCAGTGCAGTTAACCTCAAATCCAGTGCTCAAGCAATTCATTCCTGGTGTATTTAACAATCGAAAATGTCAACCAAAAAGAAGTAGCGAAGTAAAGTAGCAGAGAAAAGGAAAGGATTTTTACTTTGTAGTCTCCGATGAATTCGGCCCATCATTTCCCTAAAAGTGGATGTTTAAAAATTAAGTAGGTAGATCATGAAAGACTATAACCATGTAAACCTAAATCCTTGCAACACTAGAAATTACCTGCTGTGCTATGGCACCAGTACCAAACAAACCTCCTGAAGAAAAAGAACATCATATTAAACTGAGGGTTCACCATTATAAGGTTGAACGAGATTCAATAAGGTTAATATCACATGAAATGTTAACAGGCTTTCATGCTTGGGTATTACAAGAAATAAATACCACATAAGCATTAAAAACATCCCATCAGTTTTATGTTTACATATTTCATGCTTTTGTCTGCATTTGCATATATAAACATATTTGTTTAGTATGAAATTTCAAGTGAACATTGATTACAATATTTGGTGAAAAGAGAAACTTCAACAGTTCTACCTTTAGAGCATAAAGCATCTGTTTTCTTAAAAAAAAATTAATGCCCTGAGAGTAGTTTTGCCAATATGAAATACATGAAAAAAACATTAATTATACCCATGGAGACATAGATGAGTACATTGGATTATCACCTAAAATCAAAGCATCTGTTTGAAGGAAGGGTTATTCTCAGAAGATACAACTGACAACTATTCCTTCGGTAATAACCAAACAAATCAAGGGCACAATATTTGTGGGACGGATTGTCTATAATAAATTATCAACAAGCAAGCGATATGATTCAACAATGTAAAGATCAACTATCAACTAAGAGTATAATTACATTGCAGAACGTAATTGAAGAACGTAAGTTGAAGTCCACGACCTATGTAACACATAGATGGTAAAACAAAACCTAAAGCAACTGAAGTGGATCACAGGGACAACAATAAACAAGGCAGAAGCTATAATGCATCCATATCCATTACACATCAAAAGATTGTGAACTTGTGATAGTCTTCAAATGACAAGCAATAATGGAAGAACCAGATGCTTATATGAAAGTACCTGTTAAACCACCACTAGTAACATTTTGTTGCTCCTGCAAAACAAATGTGTCCTCTATTATTAATGGCATGTGCAAGTTAAAAAGTGAACTTGGCTGGAAATTTTATTTAGGCAAACAAGTTATACCTTAACATAGAGTGACTGATGAAACTTTCTCGTTTCCTCCAGCTGTGACATCTCGTCCAAAACTCCATTGACTGATTTTGATGTATCAGATGAATTTATAATATGCAAGAATCTGGTGATGCAGTTCAATTTAGTCATACTTACAACTGACATTACCATAAGCAAATAGGAAGGATGCAAATACCTCTGCAAGGTGGATTTGGTAAACCAGGAAGAGCCCTTTCCATCCCCGGTCAATAATAGTTTAAAAGTACCACTCGATGAACAAGATTGGAATGTTTTGGCATCTTCCAGGTGCAGAACTAACTGGTCGAAAGGACCAGAAGCAATCAGTTCTGTTTTTCCCTTACTGCAAGCAATTGCCTCATACCTATACATGAATTTACAACAAACAGGGGCAGAGTTAAGCTTTATACCCAATCTTTAAAGATGACAGCACAGCTTTACAGCAACAAGAAGCAGTTCTTGTGCTCAACTAGATGCAATATGAAAACCGCGGCAAAATTCCTTTAAACTTTTAATATGTGTGGACCTCTTCATGGGAAAACGCTGCTAGAGTATTTCCAATGCTGGAGCATAACAGGAATTGGGATTGGGAGAAGTCCCTTTGAAAAATCTAAGAACTACATTCCAAATAGAGGCCCAAATGCAAATGTTGGAGAAACAGGGATCAAGTGTTGAATAAATGCTACTGATAAATCCAGCTAGTGTTCACCTGTTATCAGGCGAGGATACTTGGAAGACAGCAGAATCAAGCTCCATGTTGCTAGCAACTTTCCTGTCCATTTTGCTTAGACAAACGTGAATCGATGCCACTTTCAACTCATCCAAACAGTCAGTTCTTTAATTACTTCACAGCCCTGCAAACAATACGAAGGACAGATAAACCTCAGCAACCTGCACAAGGAAACGTCTTCCATATAAATAAATTGGTTAGATACAAATGCTAAACCACAGATGGCGATCCTACCACGTATAACCCTATACGCTCCAAGCGTCAGATCTGTACGAGTCATTATCTACATCAAGGGATGGAATAAGCAATCCAGAAGAGGAGATACTGGACTCAAAACCCAAAACAGTTCACACCTCAGCATCCTTCATCAGGATACCAAATCACACACACAAAAATCAGTAAATTAACGATCAAGACGTCAGACGCTTAAAGTTTAAGCAAATTCGTACTGCTTGCGGCTTATATCACCATGCTCGCAGTCCACACCCTCAGGTCATGAGCACAGATCAGGCAACCAAAGTCTTACCACACAAAGAGTAAATAAAAGCTAAATTCTACCATCAATTCAGATCTTCCACCTGTCGTACCAAATCTAGCAATGGCCGCATTGTGTAAACAATGCCCCTCTCGGAAGCTATTCGGCAGCACCGAAACCCCCCCGGATCCAAACCCCAAATCCAAACCCAAGTAATAACTAAAACAAAATGCAAAATACAAAACCCAAAGCCCCCGAGATCCAACCGCATCCCACGACCACCAGCGAGCTGCTAGCCGACAGGAATCGGATCTAGAGGCGACAGCGGCCGCTCGCCGACCCACCCCCAACGCTTCGAGCCGAAGCAAGCAAAGCCACCGGAAACCGCACCAAAACGCCCCCAGAAAAACAAAGCAAAGGCACCTGAAACCGCACCGAAACGCCCCCCAGAAAAACGACAGAAAAATCGCAGCAGACGAGTCCCTCACCAGAGATAGAGCGCTAGCTCCGCGCATCCGGTCTGGCGCCGCCGCCGTCGCAGGTCATATCGCGAATTCGAAATGCTAATCGGGAGTTGCCTGATGCCTTTTTCTCTGGGGAGCTGCAGCGCAGCGTGGGGAGTGATGGGTGGGAGACGGACGCGAGGAAAAGGGACAAGTGGGGAAGCCGCGTTTAAATGACGGAGGAATGGGGTTGTGAACTGACACTGCAGTTTGATGGTATTTACTGTCGTGCCACTGGTGTGGTGTTTCGTGTGCTCGTGCTCCGTTGCGCCTGGGGTCCCGTCCCGTAGCCCGTCGGTCGGTGGGGAGGCGTCCCGTGCACCACCAATTATTCCTTCGCCTTTGCTCCTCCTCCACGACGAATCGAAGCCGGCCAACCGCACATCGAGCCCGGTCAGTCGTTGATTGAGCCCAGCCGTCGTAGATCGATCGAGTCACATTACCCCTTTCGGGTCAGAAGCTCGGAGAAGTAGAGGAGGTAATGTGCGACGGTTGAGATTTTAAGGTTGTGTTTGGTTGCAAGATCAAGGTGATGGGATGCACCAGGATGAACGGTGTTTAGTTGGAGGCGATATGGAGCGAGGACGTCTTACACGTGAATATACCATGTGAGGTGCAGGACGACCTCGTCTATCTAAAAATTTGACAGATGAGGTACACCTAACGCCTTGTTCGGGCCGTGAAAAAGTTGCGATTCCCCGACCGTTTGTATTTGACAAATATTATCCAATCGTTGGCTCAAATCCAGGCTCAAAAGATTCGATCGATTTACAACTAAACTGTGTAATTAGTTATTTTTTACTTATATTTAGTCCTCCATATATACGGATAAAAATTGATGTGATGGAGAGAGAGTGGAAAAAGTTGCAAGTTTCATGGGAAGTGAACAAGGCTTAAGTAGAGGAGCCGTGCGCAGGAAAGGAAGAAGTGGAGACGATCAGGTGTGCCTGTGTAGGAGAGCTCCGCCACCGCCTAGGCGAGCTCTGGCCTCGCCGCCACGTAGACGAGTTGTGGCCCTGCGTTCACGAGCTTTGGCCACGAAGACGAGTAGACAAGCCGTGACTAGCCGACGCGATTACGAGATTTGGGGGCCGGCCCTACCGTCGACGCGGAGGAGGTTCGGTGCAACGAGCGATAGGGTCGGGCTCGTTGATAGTGAAGGATCAGGTCGACGTCCGGCCAAGAATGCCGTAAGAGGACTCGGGTGCACGAGCAAGCCAACAGTTGTGGACGGGGAAAGAGATAATTCATAGGAAGGAGGAAAAAAATCCTAACAATGGGCCCCATCTATCAGTAGCTATCCTATTTGTTTTAATTTACTCCATTCCGCTAGAGAAGGTTCCAGCGCGGCCATGGCCACGGTCCTGACCTCGGGTTAGTAAAGACCGTCCTATCTTCTTTTCTCCTCACCATGATCGCATGATTCTTCTCCGAGAAAGGACCGGTTAGAGCGTAGATATACCGTCGCTGTCGCCTCCCGTAACGGTACACGCCCGCGGACCGCGCAACAATCCTACGCCACGACAGTACAACACGCTCAGCTCCATGCGTCGCCAGTCGCCAAAGCGGACCTCCCAGTCCTCCCGCGGCCCAGCAACCCACGGCGCTGCTTGTTGCCGACGTAAAGCCCGGGCCTAAGCTTAATAAGTAACCACCTCGCGCCGCACCATTCCACCGGAAATCTGCTACGCCGCCCTCATCCACACCTCGCAGTGTTCGTCGCAGGGCTCCCACAGTCCATCCCGAGCTTTCCGCTTTGCCTCCCATGTGTAATGTGTTGCTCTTGCTGCCCTGCATGCCGCGAAAAGAACGGGTAGTGCCGATGTGCGGACGTGCGCCGGTGCTTATCCGCAGTTAATTGCCCTGTGCGGGCCCACTGATCGTGTCTCTGTTGGGCTTGGTTTGGTTGTATCAAGGTCGATCAAGGGACGACGACGTTGCATGGACGTGTGCCTAAACTCGCGGCAAAAGGTCAACAACACGCCTGGCACGACATATATAATGACCGCTAGGTGAGGGCCCTTGTGGCAGCGACCGTCTACCAAAAATGCAAGCGTCTCTGAGCTGATTTTCTGTCGCTGGGCTAGTGGGCTGTGTGAGGTGTGCAGTGCGCATCAAACTCATCAAGAGCGCCCTAGCCTGGCCGGAAGAAGCTTGACAAGGGACGATGGGGCAGTGTAAAAAGACATCCGTAGTGTTCGTTGTGCGCGTTAATCGTTTCAACGGAAAAACTCCACTGGCTGGTGGAGCATAGCATATGCTTCCGTTTGGAATTCTAGCGACGGTTCCGCTGCAACGGTGGAGTGGAAGAGCTGGGTGTCAGGGTCTCAGGGATGCCGCGACCACGACCACGACAAGGCCTGGTGGGGGCTGGAGGAGCACGGACTGACGGACTAGGGAACTCGTGCGCTGCTGCGCTAGGCTGCGGTGCGCACGACCGCACATGCCATGTTTCGCGAGCTACTGTAGGTAGCTGCTGCTCCCCATCTTTTGTTTACTCGCGTCCACGGAGTCGGGTTTTATTGGGACGAGGAGACTGTTGTGGCGTCCGATGCCTGCCGGCCTCTCTTTACTTCGGAACGGTACGCTAATATAGTAGTGTGTCATTTTAAACACAAGCATAGTACAACTTATTACAGAATGTAGAACTGGACGCGGATGTTTAACATAGTGCATTCACACACGAAATTCATGGACATTGAAGTCTTCCGGACACATCCTTATAAAGAGAAAGTCTTCCAGATCTTGGAGGCGTGAACACATTGAAGTCCGAATAACGTGTTTCATCGAGGTAGTGAGTTGTGAGCATCTTCTTGCCCCTCTGGCTGTAATAAGGTCGAAAACCTGAAGGCTGCACGGCGCACATGCATGTGAAAAGAACTTATGACCTGCTTCAGGCTTCAGCTTTTCATCTAGAAGAAACCTCACCGGGAAAGAAAGGTCCCTAGAGCCGTAGGATTGGGAAAGATCTCGAAAGCAATTGCCCTACCTCATGTGCAGCCATGTGAGGAGTTTGACAGATGTGGTGAGAAAAGGTCGTACTCGTACCTGGGCAAATAGTAACCGGCAAGGCGGCAATGGGTACCGTCGTCTTTTCTGATTGCTAGCTACCTGCTGGATTGTAGGTATCTGCTGGATGACTGGATCACACTAGTGGCTGCATATCTCTGCAAAGACGACGGCGTATAATAATAATAGTCAGACTAATCCTGGATTACGTGCACGGTGAGTAATTTAGGCCTTGTTCAGTTCGTGAGAAAGTTTCACGAACTTTACTGTAGCACTTTCGTTTGTATTTGACAAATATTGTCTAATCGTGGCCCAACTAGGCTCAAAAGATTCATCTCATGATTTACAACTAAACTGTGTAATTAGTTATTTTTTTACTAACATTTAATGCTTCATATATGCGGGTACAAATTAAAAGTTACATGAAAGTTGCTGAAAGTTGCATGAAAGTTGCAACTTTCATGCGAACTAAACAAGGCCTTACAGAGGAAAAAGGCTGCGTACAACATGCACGTAACGGTTGCCTGTCTAGCGTCTGAACACACACTTTGATACTGTAGTCAGACCACTAGCCAGTTTATTAGTGAACTCTACACTTTAGGCAGTTCTTGTTTAATCTGAAAAAGTTGCTCGTAGCTTCAGTCAGGATATGGAGTGTCCTTTAAAAAATGAGATAGATAGCCTCGTAGGTAGCTTAGCACCTTAGCCCATGCCGTGCAAGCAGTATCCATGGCTTTTTAAGCCTCTGCTACCCTCGCAATTAAGAACAAAATTCCCAGGGGACAAAAGGTTTAATTAGGCGTGACGGAGAACGGGCAGCACGGTGCGCAGCGCTGGTGGTACACGTCCGAACGAAGGAAAAGCAAATGATCACGGCGCCATGCACGGATCGGCCGCGGGCGATCGCCGTAACATTCCCCCTCGGATGCATGGATCGGCCACCAGCAGACCATTGATTACTCAAGGCAAAGCAGCGCTTTTTTTTTTTTTTTTTTTTTTTTTTTTCTACGCGAGCGGTCTTGTGCAAGAAAAAAAAGCCAAAAAGGGCGCTGTGCCATGCCGACAAGGGCATCGTCGTTTAAATTTGTTGCTCTGCTTCCACCGACACGGCTTGGCGATGGCGACGCGGCAGTTAACGTGCTCAGCCACTACCAACTCCCTTTTGGCCTTTGCTTGCGCTGGTGGTCAGTTCGTGGGCGACGATGGCTTGAGCTTGACGCGCAACGTATCACGGTGCACAGGGTGACAGCTACGCCTAGGAAGGACGGACAATACGCCTAGGAAGGACGGACAATATGCCGTCTATACGTATCACGATGCACAGGGTGGCCTTTGCTTGCGCTGGTGGTCAATTCGTGCTTATGTACAGTACAGTAGTACGAGGAGAAGTTTGATGCAGGCATGAAGCTAAAAGATACGGTTCACGCGTCACGAGCCAGCCATGCCTTTCGTCTAAAAAAATATTTATAGAATGCAACGATCATATCTTTTAGACAAAATCTAAAATTCAGTATTTATGATATCATATAACAGTATAATTTTAATGCCATAAATATGGTAGTACTTTTGATATTAAATTTAGTAGTCTAGTACTCCCTCCCACAGTCACAGGGAACATGGTACAGTACCACGTTCCATGTACCGGGATCGTGCATTCCCGTACCGGGAACGTGGATCAGTTTCGTCTCAACAGTGGAAAATTCTTTCTCAAGGAACGTTCCACATTCCACGATCCCTATTCCTCGTAACTACGTACCGAAAACTTTTGTGACTGTGCTCCCTCCATGCTATTTTATAAGTTGTATAAGTATTTTTTTTATTAGTTTTAAATATATAGGGCGCTGCATCGGTACTAAACCAGTCTATTACGAGTTGTACTACACATACATGATTGCTGGGATTTTGAACCTGTCTTGGCTAACCAAGCATGCGCAAGCATGGCTGTTGAAGTGGTGACTGGTGAGCCTAGGCCATGGCTAATCAAGTGTACGCATGCAGGATCGGGCCAGCCATGAGAGGTCGTCCGTAGGGGAGCTGACCCAGACCAGACGGGCTGATCTGCCCAACCAGTGGCGGATCCAGGATTTACTCATGACTAGGGCCTCTACCTAACAGTGAAAGTGATTATACATTTCAATTTTCTGTACCACACAAGTAAAAAGGTTCATACATGTGTTTTGCTTCTTTTCTATCGTTCTGATTACTTCTGGAGGACATTGATTGCAAGCTCAGGGCGCAGGAAATAAAGAAGCTTAAATACCCAAGAAAAAGACTGAAAACTATTTTGGATAATCCTTCTAAGTTTAAGCAGATATTGAAACTACCGACGGTAACAAAATCTATCAACGGATACATGTAAACAACGCAGAAAAGAACAACGTTGATACATCTAAACCCAATCCACGGCCAAAGGAAGCAGACAAGGCGAGCAATCAACTGACCCCGGGAATGACAGCGCGCCGGAGAGAGGGTAGCTTACCCAATGCAGGCGCCAAAGCGGAGCTTGAGCCTGGAGGGCGCCTTGCGGCCTGCGCGACACCTGCAGAACAGCGGAAGCCGGAAGTGGAACAGGCGGGATGGGCGCATGGCCCAGCACCCGGCGGCGTGTGGTGCAGCGGCGGCCGGCTGGGTGGCGCCGGCAGGCAGCTACCTCCTCGCGACCTCGCCTCCTTCCGTGCGGCCGTGCGTTCGTGCGAGGGAGATGGACAGCCGAGCAGGGATGGGTGAGGCCTGCTATTGGGCCTTCGTTATTATTTGGGCTGGAAATTACGTGGGGTGTGTAGTATTATTGGGCCAACGACTAGGGCCCAGGCCCTAGAGGCCTGGGCTGCAGATCCGCCACTGTGCCCAACCGAACACGATATTGTCTGAAAATTACATGGCAATATATGAGGTGAGGTTACTACGAGACAGCACCATTATAATTGTGCTAATAAGCGCTCCGTGATGAGGTTCGAGTAGTGGTGGCAGTTGTAGCAGGGGGACGCGTAGACAAGGGATAAAGGGAGCCGGTTGTGCGCGTTCACCTGCAAGTGGGGCCGCCAGCGTAATCCTAGTCCTAGCTAGTGAGACCGGCGAGGACGCTCATCCGTACAGCAGACCGCTGCTGCCATGTCCCTAGCCATGCATATGCGCGAGCGAGTGCATGACGTACAGTTGACAGGTCATAGGTGCTGAGCTGGCGTGCTGCCAGCCTGTGGGCATGCATGGATTACTCGCGTGCAAGTGAAGGTTGCCTATGCATCAACGAATCGATAAGGTTCGGCACTTATTCGGCTATCGATCGATCATCCAAATCGTAACGCAACAAGCTACGGAGTACTACAATAGTGATGATGATTTTTTTTATACTAAAGTGATGATGAATTTGATGATTCTGAGTCTGAGGGCGAGTGTAATGAGCTGCACCAAAACTGGAGGACATGAATGCGCAGCAACGTCAAGAGCCATAGGGGATTCGCTGCTTCGCGCATGTGACTGGCCCTCGTTTTCCTTTGCCGAGAAACGCTAGCAGGTCGGTCGTCTAGGTGGATGGATGACTGGATGAGCAAGCAAGCAAGCTACTAGTTTGAACTGGATCCGATTCCGATCGATCCTCTCTTTGCGTACCGACTTTGCCAAGAAATGAAGGTGACGGCGTTGTCGACGAGCGAATTAAAGAGTAAAGAGTATGCACGGTCATTCAGGCCTCGACTTGGTGGCAGCGACTAGTGAGAGAGAGGCCAAAGCCGTTGTGTCACTGTGTGGCGGCCACCGAACAGGCTGGGTGGCAGCACGGACAAGCGAGAGGTACATTCGCGATCACGACTCGTCATTCCTGATGCCTTCACCTGAATCATTACCTGGGATCGATGGGAAAGCAAGTGCCAGCATGCAGTGCAGGGACGGACGTTTGCTGATCGTGGCCACGCTGCTTGCCGGGACGCACACTGCACATGCACAGCAAAACGTATTCATGGGCCATGGATGTAAGTCAACCGCGTTCGCGAATGTGGTCCAAATGACCATATGGACCGCGAATGAGGAAGGAAGGGCGGCCCGAACTGCTGGCCCAAAGAAATCGTTGCTTTGGCCCATCACAATTCCCTTCCGTTCCCATTGCAACACCACGCCGCTGCACTCTCACTCGACTCCTCAGTCCTCAGGACTCTGGAGATAGATAAGGCTCTCCTCAGCTTCCGGCCTTCCGCCTCCGCACCCTCCCTTCTATCCTCTCCGGCACGAGCCGTCCAGTTCAGTTCACCGACACCGCGACCACACCGGCGGCGCCAGCCGACGCCCGCCGAGCCAATGGTGGCTCCCGCGACACTCGCCCTCCGCCCCAGCGCGGCCCCCGCGCCGCCTCGTGCCGCGCTGCCCCGCGCCCGGGCCTGGCTCGCGCCCGCCGTCCGCACCTCCCCTTCCGTCGCCGCCTCCTACCCGTCGCGGCGCTTCAGTGGCGTCCGCCGCGCAGTGGCCGTCGATGCCGACCAGCAAGGCTCCCCGAGCCTCCAGAGAAGGTATGATGACGATTCCCTCCTGTCGCGTTCTATTCTACCCCCGCGCGAGCGCGCGCGCTCGTAGAATTCAGTTTTGGTTTCCGTGGCGCTCGCGGGCAGGAGAAGAAGCCCAAGACGTACTACTTCCTGGTGGCGAACGCCAAGTTCATGCTGGACGAGGAGGAGCACTTCCAGGAGCAGCTCGCCGAGAAGCTGCGCAACTATGCTGAGCGCGACAAGGATCAGGACTTCTGGCTCGTCGTGGAGCCCAAGTTCCTCGACAGGTTCCCCAACATCACCAAGCGCCTCAAGCGCCCCGCCGTCGCGCTTGTCTCCACCGACGGCAACTGGATCACGTGAGTGTCTATGCATCCAACAATGATCAGATTCTACTCCATTGCCTTCCTTCCTTGCCTCGTAGTTTTTCCAAACCAGCCAGCCATCGCTTCATTAATAGCGCTTAGCGCCATGCGACTATACCATTGTCATGCATCACAAAGGGCGTACAAATCAAAATGCCTCCGATTGTATATTTTTTTTCTGGTACCACTGATTGTAATTGTCCCAAAAGCAGCATCCTCATATGCCCAGCATTGTCTTGTGGTGCTCAATCTGCGTCTGATTGCACCTTGCCACGTGTTTACTGTCCACAGTCAATGGTGCCCACTTGAAATATGGGTATACCTACAGCATTACCCTTGGTAATAGTGAACATACTCCCTCTGTTCCAAGTTATAGTTCACTTCAACCTTATGCTAAGTCAAACTAACTGTGATCAAGCTATAGAAAATTCAGTGATATCTTGAACATAAAATCAGTTTTCTCCATGAAATAGGTTTTGACGGTGCATCTACCTGAACTTGTAGATGTCAATATATTTTTCTAAAACTTTGGTCAAGTTAGAGAAGTTTGACTTGAGACAAAGTGAACTATAATTTGAAACAGATTGAGTAGTTACCTTTAATCCACTAAAGTGACCTTTAATATTCTGGTCCAATACTGTGCATGAAAAAGAGGGATGCTGATGCATGACTACTTCAACTGATTCAGAATTTCAGATCCAACTATTCGTTTCTAGAAAGAGCTTGGGTTTAAATATAACAACTGTGTAGGTACCATGACTGGTCAGGTCTGCGCACTTTTCAGTGGTGAAACTGTAAAATTGAAAATTGGCTACAATATCATGTTCAAGGTCCACTCTAATATTTTGCATGACTGCATGTCCAGTCGAGCCAATCCTAAATTAATAACTTCTTTTTGTAGTTGTGTTTGATATTTCTTTTGCTTCCTGGATTTTACACCTCCTATTTCTGTTGTTGGATCCTTGGATTGTGTAATTTTGTTATGGCCTGAATTCTTGACAATATTGAACAGTAGTACCTAAGGGTGCATCTTTCCTTTTATTTTCTATCACAAACTTTTACTCCATCCAAAACATAGGTTGTATTTGTTTTGTCCCACATCAAACTTCGTTAATTTTGACCAAAATAGTTGAAATGCATTAACGTCTACAACATCAAATTCGTTCCATTAAATCCACCTTGAAATATGCCTTGGTAGTGCATTATTTGGTACTATTACTGATTAGAGCAATTAATTGAAAATTTGAAATTGAGTCTGACTATGATGCTGCCAAGAGCATGATATTTCTGAGTCTGACTATGCATGTCCCAAATGATGCAATTCGCCACCACCATCTTTGTCCTGCTGCTGTCAATGTGAGTAGTCATAGATAAATGCTAATTAATAAGCTAAAGAACTACTGGGTGATCAGTGCAGGTTATCTTTAAGTCACCGGTCTATTTCTGTCCGTTTTTTTCAGGCAATATTGCAACACTCAAACCTTAATGTTCTCATTTTTCTCTCTTCTAATTTTGCCAGATTCATGAAGTTAAGGCTAGACAGGGTCTTACAAGACCAGTTTGATGCTGAATCAGTTGAAGAGGCATTGGCTTCTAACCCTGTTGAGTTGAAATTTGAGAAGCCTGAGAAATGGACAGCTCCATACCCTAAATATGAGTTTGGATGGTGGAAGCCCTTCTTGCCTCCGAAGTCCAGCAATGACACGGCATAGAGGTAAGCAGCAATCCGTATGAGGCATGTAAAATTACTCCCATGTAAGTGATGAATGTAATTTTAATTTTGATGATGAGGATGTAGTACTTGAGGTTGTACGTACAGTTAGTTGAATTAGCTGCAGAGGTTTGGTAATGCCAAATAGTCAGCGGTTTTGTTTGAGAAAGTCGTGGTTTTATTATGGCTGATGGCATCTTTTCATTATGGATGCACAATTCTGTAGGTTATAGCACGAGGCACTACCACTTGGCACTTGCTCAGTCTACCAAGCCAAAATAAAGATCTCTGTGCCACAAACAAGTAAACCTTATTTATGTCGTTTTTTTCCTGAAATGAAAATAGAGATCTAAACAAATGGACAGTATCAATCATAATAGGAAGGGCTAACCTGAACGGTTGTACTATTGTTTATCCCCATAAATATGACAACTACTTATAGTCATATCTTAAGTGAAACCAACAGATCGAGAAGTCCTTTGCCATTTTTTTTTTTTATCAATTTTAGATCACCATGGAATTGGACTCAGGCACCCTATGAAACTACTAAACGGTTATATAGATATTCAGGAACACTGACTATTATATGAAGCTCGTTGTGCCAAGAAAGATGGCAAATTACATCGTAGTAGAGATCCAGCATGTCATAACAATTTTGTTGATAGATAAAGTGGATGTCTCATGTTCAGAAAGCTTATTAAAGCAAGGGAGACACTACGTACCGAAGCACAATATCTACACTAGTGGGGGCAGAACCACCAAAGTTAGAACTTAGAACTTACTGACGACAGTAGGAACGCACTGAAATCACAAGTCATCACCTGCATTCTGACGACAGTAGGACACACAAGACACACCATCACTAATTCCCAAGCTACGAAACTGACACAGTGCTTTTAAACTTGGCACCAGTTGCTGATTTACGATTTAGATGCTCCAGAACCTGCAACAAGAAGGGAAATTGAGTAATCAATGTCTGAAGATTAATGGCAAGTTTAACCGAAAACAAAATTCAAAATAACTCAAAGAAAGTGATACGCAACTTCATGAAGTGCTTGCACATCATCATGCAATGATGCAAGCATGTGAGCGGGGTTTCTTTGCGCGTTTAGTTAGCTAGGCTGTCAATTAAGGAATACTCTTGATTGGTTGATCAGCTGGTGCTGCAGTCTTGGAAGTAGGTTTCTTTGAATATTCGGTTAGTTTGCTGTCAGTGTAGAAAAGAATTGCTTGGTGTTAGTGTAGCGATCTTCACGTGCTTAGTAGGTAGCCATGGGGTGGAGTCAATGGAGACAATGCCCATGTGAAGCTGCTATCACTCCATTTTTTTTCCCATTTTTGCGCATGCATGTGGGTAATGCTGGTATGCCAAATGATGATCATATAAAGAACTTTAAGATCCGTTAGCCTTGCAATGAGTTGTGGTTTTTCAATGGCTAACTAGTAGTAGCTTATATATTAAGAGGTAAAGCACATTGTCATGGACATAGCTTTAGATGTTTATAGGACCGGAGGAGTCTTCTTTACAGTTGCGGATGTATACTTTTTTTTTTGTTTGCTAATTGATTCACATAATAAACACTGACGAATGGAAGAACGAGAAGGAGCAAAATATATATAAAAAAAGGAACACAATTTTCAAATGGCAAAACTCCTTTGATTTTTAAAAAGAACCTTTCAAATGACGCAACTGAATATGTAAAGTGAGTTGATTGGGAGAGGCATACCGCATACGTGACCCAAGGCACCAAGAAAGAAATGAAGGAAAGATAAACTTGGAGGGAAGCTGGTCAAGGTCAACGTTCTTACATGTAAATAAAATGTGTATTAAACACGGAGTAAGTAAATGAAACAAAAGAAACTAAAGAAAACAATGTCTGTGGGCCTCCAAATTCTCAAGACTTCAAACAGAGTCAGAGAGCAAAGCCAAGAACAGCATGAATCCACTGCGCGAGCTATCAAGAGGAGGAGGAAGAAGCGTCGGGTAGAAAAGCGCATTGTACGGTGCCTAGATACATACATGACACCACGCAGTAGAAGAGGTGACAAGGCAAGGCGCGCCGCCGCTAAGCGCCCCACACGGTGATCCCCTGCATCATGTTCTTGAATTCGCCGAAGTCGACTCGGCCGTCGCAGTTGCGGTCGACGTTGCAGATCATCTCCTGCACGGTGGCCAGGTTCCGAGCCTCCGGCAGGCCGAGCTTCTTGAGCACGGCCTGCAGCTCGGCGGCGGAGATGAAGCCGTCGCCGTCCTCGTCGAACACCCTGAACGCCTCCTTCATGTCCCCCTCGTCGTCCACCTCCTCCTCGGGCACCGCCTCCGGGATGGGGCCGAAGAGCGCGTCGCCGAGCGCGCGGTGGAGGGACTCGAAGTCGTCGAAGCGGAGCCCCGCGGCGCCGGCCGGGATGTACCCGCCTACCGCGGCCTCCAGGCCGGAGCGGTCGGCGCCGAGGCCGAGCGCGTCGAGCGCCGCGGCCATCTCGTCGAGGGTGATCTCGCCGTCGCCGTTGCGGTCGAAGAGGTCGAACACGCGGCGCAGGCGCAGCGCGTTGAGGCTGCCGTTCCGGAGGCGGAACGACGGCGAGGGCTTCTTGGACAGCGACGGCTTCGCGATGATGGCGGGAGCGGCGGCGTTCTCCATCGTCGCGTGAACTCGCGGCGTTCCTTCCCTTCTTTTCTTCGTGGTTTTGTGGGCGTGAGGATGCGTGCGCTGATGTGAGTGTCGCTGGCGATGGTGGATGGCATTTTATAGAGTAGGGCCAGAAAAAAAACGCGGCGGGGAAACAAAAGCCCGGGGGCCGGGAAGCAAATGGACTCTCTTCTTTGTTTAGGGATAGGGCCCACACTTCTTGCCTCTAGATGCAATCACTTGTGTTTAGTTATAATTGTGTTTTTTTTTTTGGTTCTGGAACAGATGGATTAATAACCTTTATTATATCGAATCGATGACATCGTTTGACCATACGGGATCGTTGTATATCATACCTAATTACCTATATGCCTATGTCAGCCTCTCAGTAAGATGTTTACGAAGTGTCATGTGGATTTGTTTTTTCACTTATAAGAAAAAGGAGAAAAGTTGGACTGCATTATTTTTAGCCTTGCATAGGAATTGTTGGTTTGGATAAGCCTGGATTAATTTCGGTCCCTCGGTTATAACCCCGTCGGCTTTTTTTTATACGTGCTCTACGTTGTTCGAGCGAGACCAGAAACTCGGATGCATCTGCCCATCTATCTGCGTCAGTGGGCTGGGAGTGCCATGTGTGCATTGTTCCGTCAACTGTGTCATTCTCTTCTCTGGACTGAAAGATCGTGTAATAATCAGTTCGTTTGTTGGTTTGATTCTTCCAATCCTACTGTCCGTTGCTGACCGCCTCCCCATGTGTCTCCAATTATCACGCCCCGCCCGAAGCGCTCTCCATTGGAAAAATCAAAGGCTAGTTGGATCATCGACGACGACGCGGCTCCCATCACTGCATTGCCTCCCAGTTTGCAGTAAACTATACATGGAGCGCACGCCGGAGCTCTGGGATCGATCGGGAGCGGAGCGAAGACGCGTAACCGGGATTCACGAGTGCCGAACATGACGATCGGCGCCCTCGACGTGCGTGCCCGTGACTTACTCGAGCCAGAGCCACCACCCTCCTCCGCCTCGTCCCATCAGGCAACCCAAACCCAAACTAGCAAGAGCCACTTTCGCTCGCGCAGCAGCTGTCTGCCTGAGCAAGGAAACCTGCCTGTGGCCGCTGCCCTCCCTAGTCCCTAGCTAGCGCACGGCGTACTCTCCCGTGTCCTGTCGACTTTGCCGCGGCGCATCTGCCTCCGTTCTGCTTGCATGCGCACTAGTGTGTCTCGTCTCGCCATCTAGATGGCCAGCGACAAGTCTGTGGCTTGAAACGCGCCGCACGTTTCTAGATCGCCGCGAACCAGGGCGAGGTGATTTCAGCTGCTGCCGAACTGTCACCAAGTCGCGAGTCATAACGGCGACATGGAGTTTGAGTTTGACGCGCGCCGATCCATCGCCAGTCGTGACCTCTAGTTCTAGAAAAAGGGGAAGTGAGCATCAGATGCGCGATGCGGAGGTCAAGCTTAGAAAAAAAGGCCAACAAGGCCATGTTGGTTGTTGCCGAGGCGCTCCGACGCTCCGTGTGCCTCCGCGCGCGCTTCCTCCGATCGCGTGCTGTGGCAGTAGCAAAACGCGGGTCAGACGTCTCGCGAGCGTGAGGCCACATGTACGTCCTGCCTGCGGTCCTGCCCGCCGGCGCGATGCTGCCTACCTCCCGTTGATACTACTCTGACCCCATCGCGCCGGCTAGTTCGTGCTTACCAGTCACCACGGCGGCTGGCGCCTGGCGGCTGCCTTCCTCCGATCCTCCTTCATTCCCCGTCGGTTGTTAGCTGCTACTGGGTCCAAGTCGTCCTGTGCGGACATGTGTGTTATGCTTTCCAACACGTCGACCACGATAAGCACCCAATCTCGGGTGCACTGGCGCGCAGCAGTTGATCAATTCATGGCTGCACGCCTACTCTTCCTGCACGTTAATAGTAAGTTAGACCACAGCTGCATTTGGAGCCCCAGTAGCTCTGATGCGGACAGGCCAGGGAAATGGAAACCCCTCTCCTATGCCTAATATCGGCAAAACTCGGGCAGGTTCCTGTTCTCTCTTTTTTCAGAGTTGACGAGACCGCGCGCGCATCCCCCAGCGAAATGGCACCAGGGTCCATCTCTCACAAGTAAAACGTACCATTCGCGCGTGTAGCAGCCGTGGCCAGGACGCCATCGCCAGTGCATACGCACCGCCGCACCGCGATTGGCGTCCGTGCGCGCGCCGCGCGGGGCCACCCGGGAAATAAACCGGACGCCGGGCCCCGGGCCGGGCTCGCGGATTTGACTACGAGCGCGTTGCGTTGCCGCGGTCTCCGCAGTCCGCTCCGTCGCCGTCGCGTCGCGCGCGTGCCTATCATCACCTAACGCCCGCCAAGTGGGGCGAGTACATTATGAGGACGCCGCGAGGACGTACGTGACGACGGCGCTTGTGCCGTAGACCACGCACTGCGGCATCGACGCGGTTCGCACGCGGCTGTGTTTGCGTGTTCCGGAATCCGGATCCCGCGCGTGGATGATTCGCCGCCGCCGTTCGGTGTGGTAGCTCGATTTCCCGCGTTGTTATCAAACCGCTCGCTCGCTGTCGCGGTGCACCACCTCAACTTCTCGACTCCAAGGCGTGAGGCGTTCCGGAAGAACCCGCATACTCTGGATATGGTTGAATCTAACCTCCGGCGCCGGAGTACGTTTTCCTACGCAGAAAGTACGGCTTAATAAAAGTGGATCACCTGGATATGGTTGAATCTAACCCCCGGCGCCGCCAGGCGGCAGCCGCCAGCCGGCAGCGGCAGGTATAGCGACCGAAAGCAGTTAGGATCTTCTTCTATATATGTACGATCTAATAGCAGTAAATTTCTTTCGCTCTCAACTCGTCACAACCCTCGATTAGTCTACACATATGACAGGAGCCTGAGAGTTGAGTTCGTTCAGACCTAGCATACTGTATCCTCCTCCGATACGACGTCAAACAGTGTGTGAAAGCACACCTAATCCTTTAAGTGTAGATGGGCCAAGAAAATCTGGAGGGAATTGGGGCTACAGGATGCAAAGGTGGAGCTCATCCTATTGCTGCCTGGGCGCCAAACAGTGTGTGGTGTGGAGTGGAGCACACTCTCCTCGTGAAACCTGAATAGCGAGGACTTGATGCTTTACTGCTGAATAACTGGTGGTGGGAAAGGAATAGGGTGAGAGAGGGTGACTGCGTGCAAGAGAGATCACTAAGAACTCGCCTGAATTACCAGGAGACAGATTGAAGAATTCAGCTCTCTGTTGAAGCCAAAATTAATACTCTGTACAGCAAGAACAAAGAATGTATACGCGGAGTCGTCTCCCCAAATGGTATGGTGAAGAAGGCGGTGTGATCCAAGCTAGCGGGAGTCGGGAAGCTGCTGCATGTACGTAAGAGAGGAATGGCAAGCTGAACTAGTTGCCTGTATCAAAGGTGCGAAGGTGGCTCAGCTCTTTGGAGTTGCAAAAGTGGTCCTGGAAACAGATGCTCTGATGACCACAACTCCACAAGGGCACTGCAATCTGATGCTTTCAGGCTTTCGGCGATGGGTGGATTACTGCACGAACTGAAGGAGTTGCTCAGCGAAGAATTCACACAAGCTAGAGTCCTTTTTGTTCCCCGTAACAAAGTTCTTCGGTGAATTCTAGCACACGAATTGGCTAGGAATGGTAGTAGTAGTTGTCAGGATGAGATTGCGTTCGATCATGGTAATTTACCGGCTTGTATTCGTGTAATCGGGGCTAGTGATTTATCTGGTTCACAGGTTCAATGGAATCGTGTGGTTCCCTTTAAAAAATACGATTATAGTAGACTGTATTCTTCCTCAAACCAGCGTCGACTACAGTTTGGGGTTACAAAACCTTCGCTAACGACTAGGACTGAGCAACAATTTAAACCGAAAGTTTGGTTTAGTATATTCGGTTTTCTAAAGCTTCGATTTTCAAGAATATAGAACTGATTAGTAATTTCTTATGGACCAGAGAACCGACAGGTTCTGCTGCCGCTCGCATGCGCGTTCGCTGTTGGTGCCGCCGCTCATGCGAGCCCTGCCTGCGCCGCTGCTTGCATGTCGTGCGAGCGCTCCCTGGTGCCTGGTGGTACCGTGGCTCGCCAGCCTTGCCAATGCCACCGAGGAAGAGCTCCCTACTGGTACTAAGAGCAACTCCAACAGTTTGGCAAACATCACTTGGCAAATTTCTAGTTTTGCCAACTCTAAAAAGCAAATACCAAGTGAAAAAATAGACCTTCTCCAACAGTTTGCTATTTGGGCTTGGTATGAAAATTAGTGGCCCACATATCTTAATTTTTTGGTGGGGCCGGTGCCTGGACTTCAGCTCGCGCACGGGGAGGGTGATCGGCGCCCCTTTCACCTTCGACGCCCGTACAGCAGGGCTGCGGCGCGATCGTTCTTCCTCCATGTGCCGTCGGCCATCTCTTCCTCCCTCTGCCACCGGACTAGAGATCGATCTAGCATATATCAATCTACAGAAATCCATCTCCTTCAATTATCGAGAGGAGGGAAGAAGCTAGGCACCGCCGGCAGCCAACTGCTTGTGACGTTGGTCCTTCTCACGTCAACAGGAAAGAAGAAGGGATCGAGGAGGGAAGAAGCTAATACCTCCTCTGCTCGCGACGTCCGTCCAACTCGCGAAGAAGGGCGTCCGCGCTGCGTCTACTCCACGCCACGCCGGCAGCCAACTGCTCGTGACGTCGGTCCTCCTCGCGACGCATGGGGCCCGCGGCGTCCGTCCATCTCGTCCTCGCAACGAAGAGCGCGCGCCTGAGATAAATGTGTCGCCCGCGGGGGAGAAGCCGCGGCATCGTCTTGCGGGGGAGAAGCCGCGGCATCACCCGAAATCGCGATGCCAACCGAGCGGACCCGGCGCAAATATGCGGCGATGGAAGGACCTTTTTGCCAAGTTCCCCAATTTGCCAAGTCCTTTTGCCAATCTGTTGGAGGATGTTTTTTGTGGTTTTTGTAAAAATCCTAGGATGCCAAATGCTTTTGCCAAACTATTGGAGTTGCTCTAAGGCTCGCGTGCCCTACTAAGCGCCGCTGCTGCTATCATACCGCGCGCAAGCACCGCTGGGGTTCCATGGGGATGGGGTTCTTCGGTGATTTGCGTTCGCTGATTCCTACTCCATCCAAACTTCGCAAATGTTGTCGTCGTGAGCAAATGAACCATTTTCACAATTCTTTTCATTTGCGTTTGCTGATTCCTACTCCCTCCGTACTCACAAAGGTTATCATCGTGAGCAAATGAACCATTTTCACAACTCTTGTCGTTCTACAAACAATTCCTACTCCCTCCGTACTTGCAACGATTGTACTCGCAAAGGTTGTCGTCATGAGTAAATGAACCATAAGTGCCATCCAAAAATAAGCCAATAACAAGAAAAAAAAGACGGTGGAATTGAATCCGGGTCCTCAAGGGCCACCACCTCACCGCACTAGCCATCTTAACTACCGGTGGTTTTTGTATGAAATGTACCCACAACCATGTTTAATAGGAGTAGACAGGGAAAATATCTCCTAATTAATCATTCTTTGTTAAGCACAATTATGTCCAAAATATCAACTAATATGAGTATGGAGGGAGTACCTTCCATTCCTCAGCTGTTATGTTCGTTTGCATGTAAAAACGATGTAAAGATTTAACGAAGGAGCCTTCAACAGGACTTTCCCAAATTAAAAAAATCCAAGCTAAACCAAAAAATTTGAGTAAACCTTCACTGTAAAAGACATTAAAAATCAACATCACATATGAGATTGTCCACGCAACAATCACACATGACGGATGAGAGAAGAAAATCCTATAATTTAGGTTTCTTGCTTTTTTCAGCAGATATAATTTAGGTTTCTTGTCGGGGTATATCACAGCCAGAATACCATTTGCAAGTCCTTGAGGCCTTGTTCAGTTAGGCCCTCTCCCGCTAGGGTCAAGGCCCAACCTCATGGATCAGCCCGACGTGGGAACATTCCTGGCCTATGAAAACATACATTAAGCCCAGTTTGGATTCTGCCCCGGCCTTTTCCCCACTCTGGCCTGGGAACAAAGCTCGTCCTCTATAGGGTGTGGAAGAAATTCCCCTTCGACGATGTGGCGAGCGGACGCGACGTCTGCCGGTCCGATACCTGGTCTGGGGCCAGTCTCAATGGAGTTTTATGGGAGGTTTCGTGCACATTTAATACGGTGTCACATTAACTTTTTACATGAAATTAAGAGGAGAGAGAAGGGAAACATTTCATCCCCACGAAACTCGTCGAGCGATGTTTCCAACGCATTGAAACGAGCATGAAACTAGCGTTGAGGACCTCGGATGTTTCATCGCAAGGATCCAAAGACGTCGGGCGGTCTCCACTGCCGCGGGCGTTGGGCGGGGATCTCTCTCGCCACACCCGGCCGCTGAGCCGCGCTGGCTTCGCCGCCGCAGCACGGGAGGGAGCCGCCGCGGCTCCGCCCGGCATCGAGCATGGGCGGGAACGCCGCCGCTCCGCCGGCCGCGAGCCGCGGGCGGCGCGCCGCCGCCGCCTCCTCTCCCCCGGTCGTGGCGCGTGGGCTCCCGCCGCCCGCTGCCGCGAGACGCGTCCGTGGCGAGCTCGCCCGCTGCCGCGAGTCCTTTCCCTCGCCATTGGCGCTCATTCGCCGGTCTTGGGGATCTGCCGGCCGCGAATCGGCCGGGGTGCAAGCTCTCCCGCAGGCGAATCCGCTGCGGGCACAAGTCCGCCGTCGGCGTGAACTCCTTCGTGTGTGAGTCCATCCCCATCGGTGCCTCCAGCATAGCGGCCGTGCTAGCGGTGCCCATGTCCTCCGCGTTAGTCGCGCGTCAAAACAATCGCCGTCTTCTCGGCTTCTGTGCATGGTGATGGCGCATTTGGAGAGCATGCATGGTGAGATTTGGGCAGCTTGAAATTGTGCAATGAAACTACTGATGCATCCAGCCCAGGTGGGATTGGATGAAAAGCCCGACACACCGATCCGGATTCCCTGAATCCTGCAATCTTAGCACCGACAGCCGAAATTACGACGCACCGATTCGGGTACAACGCCACTAGGGCCTCTTGTTGCGCCTCGGCAATCTTAACACCGCACTTCGGCGCACCCCTTCCAGAAAAGGCCCAATCGCCCAAAAGACTAGTCCGATGGGGGAAGGGTGGCTCTCCCTTTTAAGGTGGCTTCCTCCTCCCAAGCTAAGCAAGGTGGGATTATTTAGAGGCTCACACGGTCGCCGTCCGACTACAACTGGGCCACTTGGCCCATTGTTGCGTCTTTGCCAGCGGGTAATAGTGGAGGATGTCCTCATCATTCCCACCCCCTTAAACAAGGGCCCAGCTCTGATACCAAATGGTGAGGACATCGCCACGCTGGACACACCGACGCCATGGTCTTCTCCAAGTTGCAACTCATCTCAAACTCAGCAGCCACGTCACTTTCGGATTCAGCAGACACGTCATCAGTGTTTTGATCATAATTCTCTCATACGACGTCGAAACAAGGCGTGTGAATATGCGTTGGAAAGGGGACGACGACGCCATCAGTTTGGTTCTGGTTCTAGCTCTAGAACATTCGTGTATCATGCTGTGTGACCACGAAAAGGTGCTGTGACACCTATTTTTGGGCCAACTTGGCCTTGTATCGAGTTGGGCTTATGGCCCATGTTGTGGGCGCCCCCTGGTGCGCCTCCAACCCTAGGACCTTTATATCTTCGTAGCCGCCGCCAAATAGACTTGGGTTTTGTTTAGAGTTTAGTTTTCCATCGAGAAACTGAATCGTTTATTGTAACTGTGGTGACAAATCCTTTTACAGTGATCCAGGGCCCCCGTTCTTGATCTCCTCCACTGTGTCGATTAGTCCTTTGGAACCGAGTTCTTGAACCTTCATTTGATATTCGCTTCATTCATATTTGTAATTTCAGATTGCATGTTGAAACCTTCTTGCTTGTGTTCTTCGATTCGCTTGCAGGAACAACCTTCTTGGCGAGGTCAATCAAGTTGTGCTTGGTTGATAACCAACGGAGCAGTGGTGTAACGGTTGCAGGGTTCGAATCGTGTCTGATTTAAAGCCGGATCGCCAACGTCGAATTCTCCACCCATCGAACTTACCAATACCTCTCGGAAGATCGGGCCGTGCCTCATGAACTATACACTGAGAGATATATATCTCATGTTAGTTTCATGTCTTAGAAACTGAGAGGTGAAACTTTCCATTAAGACTTGCCTAACCGAACACCAAACAGAGATTAGGGATTAAAGCTGAGTTAATTGGGATCCCGAGTTAATTATCCCCAACAGGGATGCAGTGGCAGCCAGGGAACCACTCGTTCCCAAGTGTAGAAAAGATCCGCTTGGGAATTGCATCCCCATGAACCGAACATAGCCTGAATGGGCTCTCACGGATCAGTCCTACCAATAATGGATTTTTTTTTTTGTGACTAGCTTGCCTTTCATTCATTACGTGGCCGAAGCCTCCATTATCACAGCGTTCTCTACACAGGCGGGAGTGACATGCCACATCTCCCTAAGACATGTGTTACCAATAATGGACTTTTTCCTTTGGTTTTCCACTTCATCGGTGGACGTGGGCTTGCTTGCTCCCTGATTGGATTGGGCCGGGTAGCATGTAAACCATCTTCGACATTAGCGAACCTGATGCCGTGATGCGTCGAACGAACCCGCTGTGAAGAAACCTCCTGTTCCGTCGGCCGTCGCCCTTCCTTCCTTCGTCGATCTCTCTTTCGGCGACGACCGACGACTGTGCAACCGCTGCCTCCGCCCTACTCCCGTTGCCCAGGTCTCCATTGAGCCTTTTGCCAGATTTTCTTTCGGCTCTCCGCCGGCGACGAACACCACCAGGTACGCCCACTCTTCTCTTCCCTTCCTGCCGCGCGAAACTGAGTACCCAAACCCTAACTTAAGCTCTTTTTTTTTTTTTGTATTCGGATCTGATCTAATTACAAAGGGTATACGTATATTATGCATACTACTAACTTCGAATTTTCTTACAAAAATTATCGGATGTACATGTGTACACCCATGTCATTTACTGAGTCTGGCGGAGCTTGGGCATGGAAGGAGGGGGCGAATATGATAGTGTCCCATTATTATTTATTATCACTTAAAGTGGCGAAACTAAGACTTCCATTATAAAAATTTTCTAGCTTAGGAGCGGCCATGGCCCATGATGGCCTTAAACTAAGCTCCACCACTGAGTGCACCCCTGACTTGCTCTTGAACTGAGCATTGACAACTTGATCAGTTATTTCTCAGTGTGAGCCATGTAGTTTACTTGGAAATTTTATGGTATATATCACCTCAATTACAATGTCAAGCCTGGTGCATGTGCGGCGTGGAAGCCACACTGTATGTGTCAGTATATCTTCCTGCCTAGTCATCTGTATATTTCAGGACGCTGTTGCCTTTTGCTATACTGTTATATCTTCGTGGCTCGCGGAGGTAATAATGTGTAAGAAGGAAAATTATATGAACTAACTGAGCTGTAATCTGCAGGAATGGGTCTGTGGACTTTGCTGGAGGGTTTTTTGCTTCTTGCAAATGCGTTGGCTATATTGAATGAAGATCGCTTTCTCGCTCCCAGGGGATGGAGCATGTCTGAAGTATCAGGAAATGGGCAAACGAAGTCGTTGAAGGGCCAGATCGTGGGGCTTATCTATGCTACACAATTTCTGAGGATGCCCTTAATAGCCCTCAATGTTCTGATCATTGTTGTGAAACTGGTGTCTGGCTGAGGCTCATTCTCTGGTTTTTGCTGTTGTGTTGGATTGATGTCTGTTCCAGCATTTTATGTAAAAGTTAGTTATACTCAAAATTGATGGAAATATGTTCATTTACCCTATGAAAGTGTGTGATGGTGTTATCAATTTTTTTGCCAAAATATTCCTTGGCTTTACTTCTGAATTGCTAGCACATTTGTTGCTTATTACTAGATCATTTTATGGTTGCTTCCTCACCATTGTAGTGCTCAGTGTTATCTGATGGTTGAATACTGCCTACGGCTAGAGGCATTTGTCTCCTAGCCCAGGCTGAGTGGTGATGCAAGCCAATCTTTTGGCTATTCATCCTTGTATGCATCGTACCATATATCTACCAATTGCAGATCCTTTTGTTTGGAAACTATTCAGGGTCCAATCTGGTGTTAATCCATATCCAGCCCCTTCAATATTCACAAATTCTGGCAGTATCTTTCGATACTACAGATGGCGATCAAGTGGAGGAAAAAAAAAAAAACCGATGATTGGTTCTCCCATTTCTGTTGCACTTTGAAGAGAGGTTTGATTTATGTTCATATGTCAGGTATGCAGCTTCAGTACATACATCGAATATTGTGGGGCGTCAATTGAACACCTTAATGATGTTCCAACATATATATTTCTCTTCACTAAATTTAATAGCTGTATAGTTTTCCCATACAATGTTGACACAAATGATTGGCTCATTTGGCACCATTTCTCTATTAACTTATTATTACCATGCACATGGATAATATCATGCGTAGATAGTATGAGTTGTCTCTGTACAAATTGAACCCTCTCCTCAGGGGAAGCTGCATTCATCATAGCACAGGTTCCTTTCCATCACATTTGTATGATGACTAATATTAACATGCTTGAATTGCAGTGCGCCTCTTAATAGACACTTTGCACTTTTGTTAAGGTGAGGTCCACACCAAGCTCTGGCTCCACAATGAGTTTTAGTGTTGGTGAATGCTGGTAATGTGGTGAGAGCTTCAAAACAAACTTGGAGACGATGAGAGAGATGAGGATCTTGAGCTCAGCCATAGCAAATCCCTGCCCTAGGCAGGTTCGGGCCCCAGCACCAAATGGCAAGTATGAATGTAGCCGGGGTCGAACATCAGAGAAGCGCTCTGGGTTGAACTCTTTCACATCAGGGCCCCATAGCTCACGGTCAAGATGCATTGTGGAGACAGGGACGTAGATGTTGACACCTTTTGGTATATGTATGCCACCGAGCTTCAGTTCCTGGAGGGCCTGCCTCGACACAAAGGCACCTGCTGGGTACAACCTCAAGGTTTCCTGGATCACCGTTGTCAACTAAATTGGCAAACAAACTGGAAGTTAGTGGTCTGTTTTGACAAATTGAGGGTAATGCTTCTTTACAACTCTTATGATATGGTAACTGGATAAGAGCATACGTTTTTCATCTTCTGAAGTGACTGTGAGTCTACTGGCTGGCCTCTGCAGACTTCATGCACCTCTGCTCGTACTCGTTCCTGCCATTCTGGGTGCAGTCCAAGGAGCATTAGACACCAGGCAGCTGTAACAGCTGTGCTCTCATGTCCTGCAAAATATATGCTCTTGCAGTTATCCACTATAAAGTTCTCTGCCTCGGCAATTCCACCCTGCTGGTGCTTGCGCTGTGAAGAATTGCATTCAGTAAGTTCCTGTCTTCTCCACTTTCCTTTACGATTTCAAGAATTAGTTTGCGGACTTGTTTGTGAAGCTCCCATGCCTGCTTGTTCCTCATTGAAGGAAAGAACCTGCAAGCAAGCATAATTTTACAATTTATAGTAGGTGTCTTCAATCAATGTGTTGCCTTTGATCAATAATAGTTCTTTTTTTTTTTTTGTTCATTCACAAAATCAATTATGTACTTGTGATATACGAGTGGTTCTTTTACCCCCCCCTAACCTTAGGCCAGTCATTTCAGCTAGCACATTTGGCTTGGACACAGCCTGCTGGAGTTCTCTGATCTTCATAAAGATCTCCTTTCCTTTGATGTAGCTGCTTCCAAAGCATGTTCTAGAGATCACATCTGCAGAGTAAGCCCTAAGGTCTTCGTCGATCTTAATGTCTGTGATCCCACCATTTCTATCAACTCTTTCTTCCCACGACTTCAGCAGTGGCTGTGCAGAATCGACCATCAGATCCACCATGCCCTGTGTATGAGTAGGAGTTACATTAACATGTCAAAATGCATGGCCGCTGCCTGCTGTTGTCAAACCTCTAAACTAGTAATTTGTTGAACAATGCCCACACCCTACGGTAAGAAAAAAATGATTCCTTTTACTAAAAGAAAAATCCCTTGGATCTAACAAAAATGAATGACTGCATACTTTCAAAGTTCGAAATTGTAAGTGGTTTAGCTTTTTTAGACACATAAACTTTTACTGCATATTTAAGGATAAGCGTATATCGTAGCAAAAGTTGCGTATCTAGAAAAAAACTAAAACGACTTACAATTTGCAACGGAGGGAGAATAGCTGAGGAAAAATGCAGTGTTCCGAAAAGTGGTCCCTGACCCTTTATAAAAATAAAAGGTGGTCCTGACCCACATTATATAGATGGATCAGGGTGTTGTAGTTTTGCTGTTGGGAGTGGTCCTAGTTAGAATCTTTGTCACACGATATCTAGCTGGATCAGAATGTTGCAGTTTTTGGTGCCAGCTCACTGTCATTCTGAATTATGTTTGCAAATAAGCGCCCACATAGACCCACAGCTTAATTGCTGAGACCCACATAGCACTAACAGCTTTAAATGCTCTTTCATCGATTTATGCAATGTCTCTTTGAGCAAAACTGCCAGGACAGGGGTGAAGTTAGAGCAAATTTGAGGTGGGGCGATTGGCTTGTGGGTGCATAGTTCTGCCCTTGCCAGGATTGCCAGCTATGGAGTGAATGTGCCTGCACCCACAAATTCATATATAGCTCTGCACTTGCCAGGATTGCCAGCTATGGAGTGAACAAGTGAACAGCATCTGAAAATGTCGGCCCTCCAGCGTTTTTTGATTTGTCATATGTATCGGTCAGTTTGCGTAATACTGCGTAAGTAAGACTGCACTGTATAAGATTGGGTGCAGGCTAACGTAGAGTCGTAGACAAGCAAACATTATCCAATAGTACACTATTTTATGGTATATCACGTTACTGTGATGCTCATTTCGTCGTACCTTGACCTTGTCCAGGAAGAATTCCGGGGCGATGATTTTCCTCTGGTGCAGCCAGGCCTCGCCATTGGACTTGAGGATGCCCCCGCCGAAGAGGGGCTCGTGCGTTGCCTTGAGGTAGGAGCTCTTGCCGAGGTCCAGCGACACGCAGAGGTTGATGTCCCGGACCACGTCGGGCCGGCTCACGTGAAGGAATACGACGTTCCCCATGGAGTAAGTGAATATGGGACCTGCATTTCAATGAAAGTGAAACCGGACAGCTTAAGCTCAGCAGGCTCGTTATAAGCCTGATGATGTCGCCTCGACGACGGTCACTGTCCTGCCCAGTTGATGAATGAACTGTCACGGTGTACTGCAGGTTAACAGAAATCGGGTACGGATCTTCTCGCCAAGTAGTAGTAAATGGCCGTGGACAGGGCTCCAGCTTACTGGTTTGTCATGAATTCATGAGATAAATTTTCCCTGTCCCTCGTGTCTACGCAGTTGCACGTGCTTGTGAGGAATACAGTGACGATGACTGAACTTATCATATTGCTTGAAGCAAATAAAAGAAATATTGAGGGTCTAGAGTTGGAATCAATAATACAGCATCCCACCTATCAAACCAAACACTTCCTCATTCTAATGTACTGTATGTATATTCGAGACCTGGCTCTTTCTTTTTGGGGAAAATAAATACTTTTTGTGGTATGTCTTGTTAAAAAGACAAAGTTCATGGCACGCGGTGGCCCTGGCCATCGGCTATGGAATGGAAAACAAAATATCAGCGGGATCGCCTCGCCGGGAACGGGAAGCCGACACATAGCGGTGGGCACCCCACTGTCAGCTTGCTCCCGTCCCGCCGCTCCACCTCCATCTCCATCTCGCCGTCCCGTCACGGCGGCGTCACCCGTAAACCGCGCGCGCGGCTTTTCTTCCCGTCGTGATCGGCGGGGGGCAGCAGGGGGCGCACGCATGCCAACAGCAGCCAACCCGCGCTCGGCAGCCAATCGAAGCGGACGTGCCTCTGTCGTGCGTGCGCTGCCCGCGTGTGGATGTTCCTATCCCGGCCCCGGGCCCCGGCCGTTCCCATCACAGCAGTTGGAGGACGCATCAGCCATCGCTGGCCAAGTGGCCATCGGCCAAGCCCGCCTGGAATGGATACACTTGCCGTTGCCGCCGGTGACGCGCCCGCGTGACGCGACCCCACACACCCCACCTGCGCGCGCGTGCGGCCCCTGGCACGACCCACGCGCGCGCCACGGTGCTGCTGGTGATGGCCGCCGAGTCCCGTCCACGAGGGCCGACGGGGCGCGCGACGTTTACGTGCCGCGCGCGGATCATGCCAACGATCCGCGTTTCTTTCAGCTCTGAGAAGCTCACACACTACACTACCCGACGTACGCGGTTCCCAGGAACAGATGGAGCTATGCGAGCGGCCGGCCTCATCAAACCGACGTGATATGATATGTTACTGTGAGCCATGCGCCCATGCCGCCGATACATATACGTACTCCCTCCGTCCCGTAGAGTCCACACACGTTGGCTTATAGGAGTACTGTACTATAACGATATGGCATCATTTTCGTCGGGCTGTAGTGATGCCGCAGTGACGTGACCGCCTGCAGATTGTGCAAATGTTTTGGGATGGCCACTCATTGGCCGTTGCCATTTTACGTTTCTCATTATTGTGATACTGTACTTCGTATTCCGTTACAAAGGGTGGAAACCGACAGAAATCCTAATCAATCAGAAAGGGAATTACTCGTATACGGAGTAGTTGAATGAAGGCTCCATTCAGGGCGTCTCCAATGGTCTTTAAATAGCTAGTCTAGGAGGAATTCTATTGACTATCAAGACATCTTTACAAATAGCTAGCTAGATGAGACATAGAAATAAGAAAATATAAATATTATAGTGGAGAGTTATATGAGAGAGGTATTTAGAAGATTGTCTTAGACTAGCTATTTAGAAGTCATAGCTATTTGGAAGTCGCTAGCTATTTTGTCTCTCTCCTTCACCCCTGAAGTGTTACTTTTTTATTATTTTAATGTCTCATCTACTAGCTATTTGCATTTGAATGTCTCGATAGCCAATAAAATTTCTCCTAGACTAGCTATTTGAGGACCATTGGAGAGGCCCTCAGGAGCATGAAAAGCATGGGTGCATCTACTACTTGGCTAGCTCCCGGTTCCCAAGGCCCAGCGTCTGTCCTTTTGCATTGTGCCAAACCTATGCAGAACACATGATCTAAAACCAAATCATCGCCCTCCTCAACCCGATCAGCAGCTTTATTTCTTTACGATTTGTTCGTTTCAGACCTTTGTACGTTTTGTTACCTCGCTACGTCTCTCCGGCCGTGGCGCTAGCGTCCAAGGAGGGAGACGCACAGCATCGTGGTGGCCAGCTCACCTAATTTATCCTGCTGCCCAACAGTAAACAGCAACAGCAAAAGTAGCTTAAGCCGCGCGAGACGTGGACCCTAGTTTTCGAGGAAGTTTTGATTAGTGAACTGTTAGCGTTGAAAACAGCTATTACGAAGCACCAATAGCATGGAATAATGGAGCTGTTTTTGGTACTTTTAGTACCGATCAAGTAGATGTGCACAAATCAACGCCATCATTGCCGGGTCCTTGAAAAGGATGGCACTCGGTGACAGAAGAGAAACGAAGTGTGGCCGGTGTGATTATTGTTGCTACATGGTCGCCTTATTCCTGTGGAGTGTGGCCAACAACTACAAGATGGCTCAATTATTGGGCTAAACATGTACCCACACTCATCTGCGCTGCTATATTACTGGTTGGGTTAACCAAGAGTAGGGGGGGCTTGGATTCCATATGACCATATCTAATAGGCTGCTGTTTGCTATATAAGTGTTATTTCCTATACAAAGTGGGGCAATGAAAAGCACATTTTATTTCTTTTTATAAAAAAATTATTAATCACCTTATCATCTCGAGTGTTGTCTACTTGGTGGTGGCTAGCAGCTAGCTACTACGTACTAGTGATGACAGAACACGTTCACACTGAACCCAAAGTAAAAGCTAGAAGGAACAAACGTCACTGGCTCACTATGCTCGTAGTGTCTAGTTAGCCTTAGTAATTACTTCATTATCTGTTTCCATTCGGTTTCTTAAACTACTCCTCCCTCCCTCTATAAATCATTTTGACTTTTTGATACATCTATCTTGCTATGTATTTAGATATAATAATATGTCTAGATACATAGTAAAATGGATGAACTAAAAAAGTTAAAGCGACTTATAATTTAGAATGGATGGAGTAATTAATTGGCTCATGATCTCCCTCTAGGTGAAACATAATATCAGTAACAGCTGCAGGCGAGCAGAACAAAAGAGCAAAGCAAGGGACATACAGTACTCCATCGATAACACGCTTCAAATTCAAATTAGGCATGAAGCTCGAAATAAAGCACCGTACTACATGCATGCGACGCATGATCAAACACCCAAAATTGCTAGTACTATACATGAAAGCATATATAGCATGAAAGCAGGAAGACAATTACGTACCGTACTCTTTCCTCCATTTCTCGTAGTAGGGCAGCACGGCCGGCCGGTAGTCGTGCACGATGCCGCCGCCGCCGCTCCGGCGTGCCGACGCGCGAGCAGCCTTGGCAGCGGCAGCCGCCTCCCTCATGTCGGCGAGGTTGCCGTAAAGGGAACGACGGCGGCGGCCCGCCGATCTTCTGATCCTTGAACTTGGCGAGGACCCTCTGCGGCACGAGCCAGAGGATGTGGTAGAGGTACACGGCGAGGCCGCACGCCCCCACGCAGCACAGGCTCAGCAGCACCTTCGTCACAGCCATGGCGGCGGAGACCTCCATTAGTAGTATCTTCACGCGCGCTCTCCTGGCCGACCGGCGCCACACGCTACGAGATATGCGATGATCCTCGCTGATCCCCTCTCTCTCTCTGATGACCTGATGAGACTTCCACTCTTCTCTCTCTAGCAGTCTGGCTACGAATTGAATGAACTATCAGAGTGCCAGGCCCCAGGTTTGATGAAGGTGGTGGCTGCTGGTGCTATGTATATACAGTACACTGGGAGTCTGGGAGGTGGGGGTGGCCGGTTGTATACGTCCCGGCGGGTAGCAGGGGGCATATGGACTCGGCGGTCACTCGGGGAAGGGAAGGTAGGTAGTAGCGTCCAAACAAGGCCTTGTTTAGATGCATATTGGATTTGCAAGTTTTTACACTCTCTCTCCATCACATCAATTTGTATCCGCACGTAAAGAGCATTAAATATAAATAAAAAAATAACTAATTGCATAGTTTGGTTGTAAATCACGAGACGAATCTTTTTGAGTCTAGTTGGGCCACGATTGGACAATATTTACCACAAACAAACGAAATGCTACAGGACTTTTCAATCTCTCTCCTCTCACAAATTGTTTACCGCATGTAAAGAGCATTAAATATAAATAAAAAAATAACTAATTGCATAGTTGGGTTGTAAATCACGAGACGAATCTTTTTGAGCCTAGTTAGGCCAATTATTGGACAATATTTATCAAATAAAAAAAAAAGTCTTCTGGGACTTTTCAATCTCTCTTCTCTTCCCATCTAAACAAGGCCTAAATGACACCTCTGGCATATAAAAAGGCTCCCAAATAAAGAAGCTTGCGAGAGGGCCGCCACTCACATGTGCGACCTTCGAGCGCGTGGGCCGCAACACAATAGAATCCCGGTGTACCCACGTTTTTATGCAGTACGTGCAGTGTGCACTACCGTGAAGTGTTGATGTCCCAGCTTCTAGCCGTGCATCAATAGGGGGGTTTAATCATGTTTTGAATAGAATTTGCTCATTCTATTTTCTTTTTTGCCAAATGGAAATTGCTCCTTCTAGATATGGCTCTGTTCGGCTGGTACCGGCCGGCCAGTTTTGGCTGGTTATGTGAGAGAATAAGCTGAAACAAGTTCAAGATAATAATTCTAACTATTGGCTTTTGACATGAGCCATGAGGAAGATCTCAAATTCGCGCTCTTGTGCTTGCATTTAGGCCATGTTCGGTAAGCGCCACAGGCTAGATAACACAAAATTTTTTTAAGTGGGAGTGATCTTGATACGCATGATTGCTCAATATAACGGTCATAGGGGTCTCAGTTATAACGGATATGCTACGAGCAACAAAACACTCGTAAACACAAAAAACAAGATCAAATAACTCCAAATATATCCTAAATAGACATATTTTATTTTTTTTCAAAAAATGGTACAGGTTTTATATTTTTCAGACTTTAATTGATGATGTTGTGGAAATAAACCAGTTTTAATTATCTTCAGAAAATACAACATATTTGGAACCTGGCTACATGACCAAATTTGCCCAATATTGATAGCTTGTTGGTCAAATATGTATGGTTTTAGAGTTGTAAAGAAAAAAATAAACTCGGTCAACAGTAGGATGGCCAAAAATAGACTTCACGCTATTGAAAATGAAGTGGTAAATTGTAAATAAGATGCAAGCTACCCAATGTGTATGTAAGTAAAAGAAAAAGGGTTATGTTGCTTGTATGGCCCTTGGCAATTTCATTCGCATAACACTAAAGATATATAATTTTAATTCTTTGGTAATTCTAATTCGCAAGTGTTTAATGATAATTCTAATTCACACTAAAAGATTTAGAAAAGCACGTAGAAAAAAATAAACTCCTTATGCACAAGTATTTAGTGAATGTGAGATGAAATCACAAATTAGTAAACGTTAGGTCACTTTACAAATCACTGATCATGTTAGAGATGAGATTATTAATACAATTGATCAAGTCATGATGTCTGTGTCCATGGGTTGATTTAAGTTGTCTAATCTACCTACTCCAAGTTTCTTTAGATCATACGGAGTATAGTATAGGGTAGAAACATATTTGATCAACCCACTTAGTCATTTCTAGTACTATGAGTCAGAACAGTATGGCTAATGGTGCCACAAGAAGTAATGGTGTAGATCTTACTATCAAGTTTTGGAAAGCATTTTAAATTTTAGAATTTATTTGAGTGTTATCTTAAGTAGGCTAGCCTAAGCATTGGCTCACCAAATTTTGATCCTTATTTCTCAATTTCGTTAGTTAAATTGAGAAATAAGCTAAAACATAAAGCATGCTAAATCGTGGCTAAAATCTAAACAGGAGCTGTGTCCATGGTCAACGACTAAATTTTGGTCAGACTACCATTAGAGTGCGTCCAAATACATCGTCTTAGACATCCACTAACGCAGGCTAACAAGCCTCAGGCAAATGTAAAAGGCCAGGTAGATAAAAAATAGAAAACAACATCATTTACCAACATAGGCTTGTATTTACCTGTCATCTTGGTTCAACTTCATTGTCGTAGCAAGCAAACCTTTGGGCATTCCGATGTTGCTTCAACTTTTCGTGAGACGATTAGACGAAGGAGCCAGTTCCTCCATAAGCCAATCTAACGCCATGCGAAGTCTCTCTTCAGCTTTATGTAAAGTTAAA